>JAVJIF010024110.1:0-25793 GCA_038442645.1 Agave tequilana | reverse complement strand
GTTGTAACGCCCCGATCCCAAGGATACGGAGACGTTATGGCGACGTACATACGTGAGGTGAAAACACTCACGCGTACGTTAAGCCTCAGTACAGGCCTCCATATAGACAAGGGGTCCAACAGGAAAGAAGTACAAGAATACCTGCAGAAAGGGGTTAGCGATCATAACAGATATAAAAATAGGGATAAAAGATAACAGGAACAAAACACAAAGATACCTATGAAGGATCTCGATGGTGAGTCTCCTCTGTGACTCCAATGGACTATCTGACAATACGATAACGCGGATCTCCAACCTGGGCATGCAAACCCAGGGTCGTCAGAAAGCGACCTAATGAGTGGTAAAATGAAGGAGGCAATAATATGTACTATAATAATACAAGCACAATAATCATAGATAAGACATGCTGTTGTAATAGTGATACCATATCCTAAGCATATAATAAGCATATAAGTAGCAGCATAAGTCTCTAAACATGAAAGATATAAGCATGTTATCTTTTAATACCATCACTACCTAGCCGGTTATCATCTGGTCATGTCTTTAGGCGTGTCCGGTTTATATCATAAATACTATTGTCTAGGGGTGACGTGATAGCAGTGACCATATAGGTGGCATAAACAATATGAATATGCAGGTGGGCATATGCAATATAACCACAATATTGTGTTGTGCATATACAGTAATGATGTCTGCACGGAATACAAGAGACAGAATATATGCGAGGCAGATTATACATGTACATGAGTAGGATGCCACCACAGAATGTATAGCATGAAACAGGTAAGGTAACAACATATACAGGTAACATGATAACGGCGAAATGGTCGAGTATAGGAACATGTACAACTAAACAATAGAATACATGTATCAGGCAAGCCATGTTAGTTATACAATAGTAGCAATCAGTACCACCTGGTATTATAATCAATCTCTTCCAGTGTCTGATACTACTGGTGGTTCATACTGGAGCCCGCACTCCAGTCGAACCCATCCGGACATGGCCTACGGGTACCATTATCCAAAAGAGAGAGTGACCAAATAACAAGTGTTCCCGACGTCACTATTGTGTATACTGTTTTATTATGTTAATTGGAAACCCATGGTCAAGGAGTTCTTATCGGGTAAGTGTATCCCGTGCATACCCGGGATCACGGCCTTTATCAAACCCTGGCTGCTAAGACCAGAGCCCTCCGCTAAGAGGGGAACAATAATCAAGTAACAAGAGCTCATGGAGCAATTGGTAGGTAGCACTACCATCCCCTGCAGTGGGAGAACAATATGGATCCAATACATCACCCGATAAGATCTAATCAACCGTCGAGTCTCCCCCATACCCCAGTTAACTTTATGATCTAATACGTCAAGTATACAATGTAACAAGAACAACTACTGTACATGATACGGGTAACATGATAACTGGACCAGAGCTCTGTTGATAGCATAGAACAATTTAACGAGAAACGGGAACAATATAACAGGAACAATATAACGGGAACGGGAACAATATAACGGGAACAATATCACAATCGATGTGGGATTCCACATATCGCATATCACAGCTTTCATGTCCAGTAACGAGATTATCCATATCAGTAACAGAAAACAATCATATAACATGAATACATGAATACGGTAACATGGCACAATAAGACATGTAATATGAACGGGGATCCATATGACAAGAAGAAAGAAATCATACATGCATGTGTAACAGTGCTATGCGAGAATCCATGTGACGATGATAATAATATTACATGCGGTAGTCCATGCATTGGTATATCCGTGTACCCATGAAACATAAATGTGTAGCAATAATCCGTATAACACATCGGTGTCATGATAATAACAATAATATGAAATGTTATCCGTGTACTAGTGGAACATAAATGTGTAGCCATAAGTCTGCAGAGCACTAATCCATGTAATACCTAGTCGTCCGTGTATCCTGTAATACCATGTCCTGTGACTTACTGTAACGGTGTCTAACATGCAAGTCTAGGAACAGTGTAGTGTCATCGTATATCTGTGGCTCAGTGCATGTCACGTGCCTGGGGTACAATACATGTCATAAGAGTGTACAAGCATAGGATGACATCGTGGCCCGAGTGTCAGCGGCTGTGAAGGTAGAATGACTGTGTCCGAGTTGTCTATGCCAGTATGTATTGGTCCAATAATTACCTCCTTATCTTTATTTTAACTCAGGATATACCTAACAAGATTCTAGGTCATTTCTATTACAATGACTGTCCGATCATGACCAGTGAATAATGGATAATTACCGTATTTGATCCATAATCAGGATATATCAATCAATGTCACTAAACATGATAAAATATAATTTATAAAAGAAAAACACTCACAAATTAGCCATGGGCACGTAGCTCTCTTTTCCACGATCGCAACGGATTCAGAATCGTCCCAATCGGAGTCCGGATGCTCCCGATATCGCCCGAATACTAAATCATAACAAATAGGGTTAAATATGTAAATAAAATATGAAATGCAAATACTGAAATGTACAGGGGGTTTTCTGCAAATATACCTTTATTGGGTTTCGGATGCGGGTTTGGTGAGATAACGGGTCGGGTTTGGATCCATTACCCAAACCCATAACTTACGTTATTGGGTACGAGCTAATGGGTTATTGGGTTGGGTTTATATCCATACCCAACCCTCCACCCAAAACTCTTATTGGGTTCGGGTTATACCCGAACCCAATAAGTCACCACAAGCAGCAGCAGCAGCAGCCCTTGCTGCTGCTGCGCGAGAGCAGGCCGGCCAGCCCTGCTGGCCGGCGGCAAGGAGGGCCCCGCCGGCGGCGGCGGCTCTAGCCGCTCAACAGGGAGGGAAAAGTGAGAGTGAGAGAGAGGGAAAGAAAGAAACAGAGGAAAGAAAAGGAGAGAAGAGAAGAAGAAGAAGAAGAAGAAGAGGAAAAAGGAAAGGGGGTGGCGCCTGGCCGGCGGCGCGGTGGCGCCGGCCACCTCTGGCCGCGGGCGCGGGTCTAGCCCCGCCCCTGGCCTGACACAGAGAAGGGGAAAAAGAAGATAGAAAGAGAGAGAGAGGAGGAGAGAGAGAGAGAGTGAAAGAGAGAGTGAGGAGAGAGAGAATTTGTAAATTAGAGAGGGAGAGAGAGGATTTTAAGGGGAGAGGAGAGAGAGAAGGCAGTGGAGAATGGCGGTGGGGGATTCGCTAGAAAAATCCAGAGAAGAGAACAGAAAGGAAAAGAGAAGAGAAAGAAAAGAAGTTTAAAATAATAATTTAATAATATTTTAATATTGTCAAAAATTGACTAGCTTCAAATGATGCCCAAAAATTACAAAAAATAGAGAATATTATCTTGAGACGTAATATGAAGAGGTTTGTAGAAATGCAATCCAGTTTGCAAATTAAAATCTCAGAGTGTCTCGCCGATACTGGGCGACCCCGGTTTGGCCGGATTTTCGATAAATTCAGAAAAATCTCCAAAAATACTCTAACGTAGATAACACGATTCTAAGACACATGGTGAAAGCGGATTCGCAAAATACAATTCCGTTTGGGAAAGAAAAATCGGAAAGCCGATTATCGGTATCGGTCGACACCGACTACGGAGATTTTCCAAAATAATCCAAAAAATTCCAGAAAATCCTAAAAAATCTAAAATAATTTTTAAAACTAAAATCAGCTCAATCGGACTACCACGGAGGTCAAATCAATTTTGTACGTCGTATCGCATACTGATACTGTGATACGTACATCAGGAAGCAGGGGGTTACATTTCTACCCACCTTACAAAAAATTGCGTCCTCGCAATTTCAAATCAGGTGTGAGTACAATATTTTTAACCCCAAAGCTTAAATGTTACGGGTCCACGACACTTCCGCTGCGTACTCTGCTAGCTATAAGGAACTCGGGATGGAGAAATATGGGAGTGAACTAACACGAACGGATGGGAAGCAATAAGATGCAAAGAAAGCGAAAAGGAAATCGGATATTTTAGTTGATAACTGGAAGGAAGGAAGGAATACAAACGAGTCAAAGGTCATGGTATTCTTGTACTCGTTGCTGGGACCCCAAATTCAGATACAGATCAGTTAATCTGAACCTGACTGTGCTGTTGGTACGAGCCCAAGCATTGACCCAGGTGGTTACCCACACTAGGTGTAAACCTAAGCTCTGATACCACTATTTACAACAGCATGTCTTATCTATGATTATTGTGCTTGTATTATTATAGTACATATTATTGCCTCCTTCATTTTATCACTCACTAGGTCGCTTTCAGATGACCCTGGGTTTGCATGCCCAGGTTGGAGATCCGCGTTATCGTATTGTCAGATAGTCTATTGGAGTCACAGAGGAGACTCACCATCGAGATCCTTCATAGGTATCTTTGTGCTTTGTTCCTGTTATCTCTTTTATCCCTATTTTTATATCTGTTATGATCGCTAACCCCTTTCTGCAGGTATTCTTGTACTTCTTTCCTATTGGACCCCTTGTCTATATGGAGGCCTGTACTGAGGCTTAACGTACGCGTGAGTGTATTTTCACCTCACGTATGTATGTCGCCATAACGTCTCCGTATCCTTGGGATTGGGGCGTTCCAGAGGTCTCATACCTTGTGTTAAGATGATAAGGAACCGCATGTTTTCCCTTGCATCTAAACACGGAAATTGAAAAGTATTTTCAAGGACTCGTGAAGAATGAGTCATGGAGGTGGCATCTTCGCTTCGGCCTTCTAAACTTTAGTGGCCTGAAGCTACTATCTACAGCCAGCATGGTACAATGTTTATCAACAATCGATCCACTAAGTCATACTTGTGAAGTTTGCATAATTTGCAAGAAGCACGACTTCCTTTTCCCAGGAGAAAGTCATGGAGAGCGAAGGCACCATTGCAACTTGTTTATACTGACATCTGCGGACCATTAGATCCCGTCTCTTTAGGAGGTAATAGATATTTTATTACCTTCATTGATGATTTCAGTAGAAAGTTGTAGGTGTACATTCTTAAAGAAAAATATGCTTTCTTTACTACCTTCAAGAATTTTAAAACCTTTGTTGAAGCGGAGAGTGGCCACAAGTTAATAACTCTCCGATCTGATCGAGGTGGTGAGTACATCTCAAATCTATTTCAAGAATATTGCAGGGAGTAAGACATAAAGAGGCAGTTTACTACTGCCTATACACCACAGCAAAATGGTATCGCAGAAAGAAAGAACCGCACCATTCTTGATATGACAAGAATCATACTCAAAGAAAAAGGGCTGTCGAAGCAGTTTTAGGCAAAAGCTGTGACGTGTTCAACTTACTTGCTCAAACAGCACCCGATGAAGCAAGTGAAGGGAAAGACTCCTCAAGAGGCATGAAAGCAGTTACATATCTAATGTCGCACACCTACGAACTTTTGAGTGTGTTGCATATGCTCAAGTACCTGAAGTCAAAAAGAAGAAGCTTGACAATCATGATAAAAAATGAAGTCTCATTGGATATAGTGAGGAGTCGAAGTCATACAAACTCTACAATCCACTAACTAAGAAACTAGTGGTTAGTAGAGACGTTATCTTCAATGAAGCTGAAGTATGGAGTTGGAGCAATAAAGAGACTGTCAAAGAGTAACCCGTAGTGAATGAACCTGACTAGCCCCTACAGAAGGTTCCACCACCAGCTACACCACCATCTCCTCAATAAGCTACATTGTCTCCTGCAAGAGGTTCTCCATCTTCCAGGGAAGGTAGTAGTAGCAAATCCTCCGGGCAACGAGGTCCCATAAAAGTGAGAAGCCTCAAGGGGATTTATGAGCAGATAGAAGAAGTTTAGAGAGACTAATCTCTTCTACTTATATGCTGATCGTGAGCCTCTCACTTTCTAAGAGGCTAAGGAAGAAGATTGTTGGCGATCAGTAATGAAGGAGGAGATGCATGCCATCCAGAAGAACGACACATGAGAGTTGACAATACTTCCACAAAATCACAAGGCAATAGGTGTCAAATGAGTGTACAAGATCAAATGCACAACAGATGGTGAAGTTGATCGGTACAAGGCGAGGCTTGTAGCGAAGGGCTATAAACAAAATACGTCATCGACTATGAAGAAGTCTTTACACCAGTTGCTCGATTGGACACGATGAGACTATTAATTTTACTTGCAGCTCATCACATGTGAAAGATATATCATCTAGATGTCAAATCAGTATTTCTCAATGGTATTCTTGAAGAAAAGGTGTATGTACAACAACCAAAAGGTTTCTGCTAAAAGGACAAGAAGACAAAGCATATTGATTAGTAGTAAAAAATGCATAATTGTCATCATATTTACCATCACATTTGCACATTTATTCATATTATAATGCACATTTATTAATATTTTGTTATTTAATGTGTGCAGGCCTCGAATTATTATTTTAATAATAAATAAAGCTTAAAAGAGCCCAAAAGCCCAGATCCAAGCCCCTGTTTTGAAGCCCAGGTGCAAAAGCGCAAATATCAATTGTCAAACTGCAAATATACAAGGGCTAAAGTTACAATTATTAAAGATGAGGGAAGGATAGAATTCTACCCAACCCTAAACTCTTGCAGGATGAGCATAAGAGCCAAAGATAAGAAGGAAAGTCGTGATAAAAGATTTGGGATATTTGAGATCAAGGTAACTTGATTTCTAAGTTATCTCGAAATCCCAAGATGAAGAGCCGGGATCATACTTCCAGAAGCAGGCGCCCAGATGGACGGACCAGGAGAGGCCACGCGCCAAAGCGCGTGGCCAGAAGAGCCAGTTTTGCCGCAAAATTGCGGCAAAAACCAGGATTTTGCGGCAATTTAGATGAGATCAGTTTTCAGTTTTTGTGGGCAGGTTTATCCAGGACTCTTCGGCCTTTTGCACCTATAAATACCCCCTGCAGTGCAACGTACAGAGTGTCCAGCGTCCAGCAAAGGGCCAAAAGCTAGGGTTTAGGTTTTTCTTCTTCTAGGTTAGATTTTATGTTCGTTTTTCTTTTGTAAAATCTGTAACTGAGAGTGGAGGAAGCTTTCATGGAGGAAGGAGTCCATGCTTGTACTGAGGTGACAGCGGTGTAAGCCAACTCTTCTTCTATTGTTAATGAAATCTGCTTGAGGTTTGTCTTTTTTATTATTCTTGTTTTATTTCTTCATGTTTTATTCTTGTATTTCTCTGTTCCTGTTTTCTTCCATTGTTTTCTCTAATGCCTCGTGAACAATGAGACCCAATTGCATTGAGACTGCCTAGCCAAAGAAGAACCCTTGATGGCTTATGGCGATGAACATCCTATACGCCATACTTGCAAGTCTTCCAAGAAAAGGTAAATCATCGCACGGATCAAAGGTAAGCAGGCTGAAGAGGTTTGTACGTGTTATAAGTTTTTCTTTCTTTCCTTCTCTAGTTTAGATCACCATCCACATCTTTCCATATTCTTTCCCACAACTCATTGTAAATACCACTTTCATTGTAAATATCGTTGTGACTAACAAAATAATTAAAAAAGATAAATTTTTAGGGATAACTTACAAACGCTTCCATCGCTAGTCCCTCCCAGAGGATCACGACCCGCATAGCCATTGCTACCACGGATTAGTATTGAGAACTTCGCACAACCTTTTATTCTTAAATCTAATATTTTATTTTTGCGTGCAGGTAAAACTCGATCAACAAATTGGCGCCGTTGCCGGGGAGGGACGGTAAGTTTATCTCTAAAACAAAAATTTAATTTTTAATTAATTCTTTATTCTTTTCTGTTTGCAGGTTTGGAGAACAGGAAATAGAAACATAGCAGCAGCAGTGGACATATTGCTATTCTGTGCCTCTGCCCTCGAAGGCAGAGCACCAGAACCTACTGTTTTGCCGCGGATCCGCGGCCAGAGCCGCGGAAACGCGGCAACAGTAGAGAACTACTGACTGCAGTTTTTTTTGCAGGGTGCTTCAAATTAAAAATACTGCTCACTGCTCTACTCTGTTTTGTTCTGTGATATACCTGTAAATTGCTAATAATTCAACAGTAAATTATTGGTTGTTAAAAAATAAAAATTGATTAGACGTTTGCATATTAGGCACGTGTCTTTTCAATTACTTTATTTTACTGTTGAAGAGTGCTGGAGAAGCAGGTACGTACGCATTGCATGTAGAATAGGACTCATCTCTTGGTTGATTTTCTGCTTTGAGTGATTCTATCTATTTATCTTGTACACTTGCACTAATTCATCTTAAGGCATAACCCATTAACAAGATAAGGTGGGAATTTCATCACCCTTCCTTAGCCCAAAAACCATATCCCAAGCACTCACTAACCCAAGCCTAACTTTAAAAATTAGTAGACGTTGGCCCTAGGGACACTCGGACTCAATTAGGAGATTATCCTAAGGGGGAATGGTGTTGGAAGTTGACTCCTGCCAAATCAGTGTCTAGGAAGGGGATTAAGGGCCGAAAGCCCGAAGAGTGGTAGTTATTTAATTAAGGAACGTCTTTGACGGAAAACCTCCCACCACTCTTACCCTGACCTGGCTGATTAACTTGTGGTCAAAGTCTGCACCTTACCTCCCGTGGACAGTCTAACCAGTTAGGAGTCGTCTAGGTCATAGGTCTACCCTAACTTAGGTTAGAATTTTTTTTGTGTTTATTTGTTTGTTTTCTTTTTCTTTGTTTGTGTTGGTGTGATATGGCATATAATAATAATTCCAATTTTAATCCATATTACACACCTAACTATTATTCGGATATTACCAACCCGGCATATCATAACTTTGACCAATCTAGTGTGCCGGAATGGTCTTATCCGAATGAATATAGCCCACACCCTCCATCTTATGACTATAATTTCCATAATAATTTCAACTCGTCACAGAGTTCATGGGGTTTTGAGTCCCCCGAGTTTAATTCTCAACCAAATTGTCCTTCATATCCATCTAGTCCACATTCTTTCAATGATTCATACTCTGAACCCCCCATTCAGAATAGATTACCATCTATCGGGGAAATGATAAGTATGCACGAGTCCAAGCAACAACTACCATCTATCGTAGACATGATAATGCGTGAGTCCACCGACTCACAACTTCATCACGATTACACTTCATCTTTTCACGTCCAATCACAGCATGATGCACCTATCGACTATGAAAGGATGCTTGCAGCCATGACTCAGGCTAGATTAGCCCGTGATCGTGACATAGATCTGAGGTTCAATCATTACGTTCTCACCGTTCGGCCATTTCTGCTTTTGCTGACCACTCTCTTAGAGCCGACGAACCAAGTTGCTTTGGACAACAAGATTCTATTTCAGTGCCATCATTTGAACTTGCCGAAACTCTAATTCTTGATAATATGGCAAGTTTCTCCTTTCCTGAAATAGAACTTGAGCATGAATATGATCATGATCTTCCACTCGATGATTCAATTTTATTTCCTGATCCAATAATGACTCCAGTGTCTCCACCTGATTTCACTTTTCCCGAGTCAACATTAGATCCTATTCCAATTCATAATGAAATTGAATCACCCATTTTAGATGATCATATTGAACTTGACCAATTGTGCAACTTTGAAAATCCTATGGATAAATTGGCAAGTTCTTTTTATTACATTGAACCCAATGAGATATGCGACCTAGATTCTCACAATCTCTTTACTTCTGAAACTGATTGTACAATTCTGACGGAAGATGTTGACCTTAGTTTTGAAGAATTGTATGGCGATGAGCGAGAATTCCTTAATATTAGAAGTAAAGAGATATCACCCATATTAGGTCACATTCCATTGTGGGAAGAAGATTGTGGACTTGACTTTCATTTCTTGACTTGGACTCAATTCTTGAACCTAGCCCGACTCCTGAGCCCTTACTTGATTTGAGCATCTTCCTTGAGTCGGTATTCGTTCCCGTACCTATAATGTCTAAGTCAATAATTCCATCTTTTCATACTCCATTTTGGGACAAGGAGGTTGAGACAATTAACTCTGAAATTTATTATGAAATTTGGAAATTTGATGGGGTGGAAATTCTAAAAAATGATTATACATATATTTTAGTGGGTTATGTAAGGAAAGTTTCTGGTGGGTTCCACCAAATTATCTGTTATCTTGATTGGGCCGCATTTCGTGGACCAATTAGACCACCTCCGGAACCACCACCCTAAGGTAACTTCCGCCTTCCCTTTTCTGTTTCATGCATATATGCATTCATTCATACATTGAGGACAATGCATGAGATAAGTGTGGGGGTGGGCTCTACTAACATACTAACATAGGTAGACACTAACAAAATTGCTACAAAATTGCTAAAAAAAAAAAAATTAAAAAAAAATTATAAGAAGGACAATATTTTGACTTATCTTTTGAAAGAAATCTAAGTTAATCTTAAGAATTAGGAAAATCATGATTAGGATTTCTAAAAACTTAGTCAAAATAAATAATTGTTGAATTTTTAGGTATAGGAGGAGAAATTGAATAAGTAGTTAGTCTAATTTTTACCTTAATGAAATGTGCATACCTAATGCATATCTAGGATTCTAAGACAAAGACCTTTGTGCCTCATATATATATAAAAAAAAAAGGAAAATCACTAATTAAGCTGGATACATGTGCCTCAAGAAGCATAAGTATTCATGCCTAAAGGTGAGTAAATAAAATAAAGTCCTTAGTTTTGGGGCCTAGTTCACTCGAATTTGAGTCCGCGGGGTGTTTTCTCACCTGGTGCCCTAAAGCCGACCGGTCTGGGAGCCCCGACTTTAAGTTCGCTACATGGGTGGATTAGAAAGCCTAAGAAGAGTAAAAAATATAATATATGTATTAACACATCTAATAATCAATTAGTTAGGTATGAGGGCCTCAAGAAGCCTTGATGCTTACACGAAAGAAAATTAGATGAGTTATACATATTAAAAAAAAAAGAGAGAAGAAAAAAATAAAGAGGCATGAAAGTCCAAGTTAAGAAATTCCTAGTAAAAATTCATAAGGATGCATATGATTTTTGGTAACGAAAAAGACTATACACAAAATTCAATTTTGATCCTTACTTAAAATGAAAACAATTTACTTTATAAAGACTAATTCTAAGATTGAATAAAAATGAGGATCCTAAAAACTTATAGATTACTTAGTCTTTCAAAAGTATTTCAAATATTTCCTTTTTATGGATTTTGTGGGTGCAATCCGCTGAAAACCCTCACGAGACAACACTCGTCCTCTAGGGTAACCTAGAGGTTTAACGGCTTGTTGCACATGCTAAGTGCAACCGTGATTCCTACGAAAGTGAGTTAGGTTAGATTAACTTTTTCTTTTTGATTTTTACTCGAGGACGAGCAAAAGATAAGTGTGGGGGTGTGATTAGTAGTAAAAAATGCATAATTGTCATCATATTTACCATCACATTTGCACATTTATTCATATTATAATGCACATTTATTAATATTTTGTTATTTAATGTGTGCAGGCCTCGAATTATTATTTTAATAATAAATAAAGCTTAAAAGAGCCCAAAAGCCCAGATCCAAGCCCATGTTTGAAGCCCAGGTGCAAAAGCGCAAATATCAATTGTCAAAGTGCAAATATACAAGGGCTAAAGTTGCAATTATTAAAGATGAGGGAAGGATAGAATTCTACCCAACCCTAAACTCTTGCAGGATGAGCATAAGAGCCAAAGATAAGAAGGAAAGTCGTGATAAAAGATTTGGGATATTTGAGATCAAGGTAACTTGATTTCTAAGTTATCTCGAAATCCCAAGATGAAGAGCCAGGATCATACTTCCAGAAGCAGGCGCCCAGATGGACGGACCAGGAGAGGCCACGCGCCAAAGCGCGTGGCCAGAAGAGCCAGTTTTGCCGCAAAATTGCGGCAAAAACAAGGATTTTGCGGCAATTTAGATGAGATCAGTTTCCAGTTTTTGTGGGCAGGTTTATCCAGGACTCTTCGGCCTTTTCACCTATAATACCCCCTGCAGTGTAACGTACAGAGTGTCCAGCGTCCAGCAAAGGGCCAAAAGCTAGGGTTTAGGTTTTTCTTCTTCTAGGTTAGATTTTATGTTCGTTTTTCTTTTGTAAAATCTGTAACTGAGAGTGGAGGAGCTTTCATGGAGGAAGGAGTCCATGCTTGTACTGAGGTGACAGCGGTGTAAGCCAACTCTTCTTCTATTGTTAATGAAATCTGCTTGAGGTTTGTCTTTTTTATTATTCTTGTTTTATTTCTTCGTGTTTTATTCTTGTATTTCTCTGTTCCTGTTTTCTTCCATTGTTTTTCTCTAATGCCTCGTGAACAATGAGACCCAATTGCATTGAGACTGCCTAGCCAAAGAAGAACCCTTGATGGCTTATGGCGATGAACATCCTATACACCATACTTGCAAGTCTTCCAAGAAAAGGTAAATCATCACACGGATCAAAGGTAAGCAGGCTGAAGAGGTTTGTACGTGTTATAAGTTTTTCTTTCTTTCCTTCTCTAGTTTAGATCACCATCCACATCTTTCCATATTCTTTCCCACACTCATTGTAAATACCACTTTTCATTGTAAATATCGTTGTGACTAACAAAATAATTAAAAAAGATAAATTTTTAGGGATAACTTACAAACGCTTCCATCGCTAGTCCCTCCCAGAGGATCACGACCCGCATAGCCATTGCTACCGCGGATTAGTATTGAGAACTTCGCACAACCTTTTATTCTTAAATCTAATATTTTATTTTGCGTGCAGGTAAAACTCGATCAACAAATTGGCGCCGTTGCTGGGGAGGGACGGTAAGTTTATCTCTAAAACAAAAATTTAATTTTTAATTAATTCTTTATTCTTTTCTGTTTGCAGGTTTGGAGAACAGGAAATAGAAACATAGCAGCAGCAGTGGACATATTGCTATTCTGTGCCTCTGCCCTCGAAGGCAGAGCACCAGAACCTACTGTTTTGCCGCGGATCCGCGGCCAGAGCCGCGGAAACGCGGCAACAGTAGAGAACTACTGACTGCAGTTTTTTTGCAGGGTGCTTCAAATTAAAAATACTGCTCACTGCTCTACTCTATTTTGTTCTGTGATATACCTGTAAATTGCTAATAATTCAACAGTAAATTATTGGTTGTTAAAAAATAAAAATTGATTAGACGTTTGCATATTAGGCACGCGTCTTTTCAATTACTTTATTTTACTGTTGAAGAGTGCTGGAGAAGTAAGGTACGTACGCATTGCATGTAGAATAGGACTCATCTCTTGGTTGATTTTCTGCTTTGAGTGATTCTATCTATTTATCTTGTACACTTGCACTAATTCATCTTAAGGGCATAACCCATTAACAAGATAAGGTAGGGATTTCATCACCCTTCCTTAGCCCAAAAATCATATCCCAAGCACTCACTAACCCAAGCCTAACTTTAAAAATTAGTAGACGTTGGCCCTAGGGACACTCGGACTCAATTAGGAGATTATCCTAAGGGGAATGGTGTTGGAAGTTGACTCCTGACAAATCAGTGTCTAGGAAGGGGATTAAGGGCCGAAAGCCCGAAGAGTGGTGGTTATTTAATTAAGGAACGTCTTTGACGGAAAACCTCCCACCACTCTTGCCCT
Source organism: Agave tequilana (assembly GCA_038442645.1). Classification (NCBI taxonomy): domain Eukaryota; kingdom Viridiplantae; phylum Streptophyta; class Magnoliopsida; order Asparagales; family Asparagaceae; genus Agave; species Agave tequilana. The sequence goes on along the minus strand of JAVJIF010024110.1, from coordinate 12,266 downwards.
GACCTGGCTGATTAACTTGTGATCAAAGTCTGCACCTTACCTCCCGTGGACAGTCTAACCAGTTAGGAGTCGTCTAGGTCATAGGTCTACCCTAACTTAGGTTAGAATTTTTTTTGTGTTTATTTGTTTGTTTTCTTTTTCTTTGTTTGTGTGGTGTGATATGGCATATAATAATAATTCCAATTTTAATCCATATTACACACTAACTATTATTCGGATATTACCAACCCGGCATATCATAACTTTGACCAATCTAGTGTGCCGGAATGGTCTTATCCGAATGAATATAGCCCACACCCTCCATCTTATGACTATAATTTCCATAATAATTTCAACTCGTCACAGAGTTCATGGGGTTTCGAGTCCCCCGAGTTTAATTCTCAACCAAATTGTCCTTCATATCCATCTAGTCCACATTCTTTCAATGATTCATACTCTGAACCCCCATTCAGAATAGATTACCATCTATCGGGGAAATGATAAGTATGCACGAGTCCAAGCAACAACTACCATCTATCGTAGACATGATAATGCGTGAGTCCACCGACTCACAACTTCATCACGATTACACTTCATCTTTTCAAGTCCAATCACAGCATGATGCACCTATCGACTATGAAAGGATGCTTGCAGCCATGACTCAGGCTAGATTAGCCCGTGATCGTGACATAGATCTGATGGTTCAATCATTACGTTCTCACCGTTCGGCCATTTCTGCTTTTGCTGACCACTCTCTTAGAGCCGACGAACCAAGTTGCTTTAGACAACAAGATTCTATTTCAGTGCCATCATTTGAACTTGCCGAAACTCCAATTCTTGATAATATGGCAAGTTTCTCCTTTCTTGAATAGAACTTGAGCATGAATATGATCATGATCTTCCACTCGATGATTCAATTTTATTTCCTGATCCAATAATGACTCCAGTGTCTCCACCTGATTTCACTTTTCCCGAGTCAACATTAGATCCTATTCCAATTCATAATGAATTGAATCACCCATTTTAGATGATCATATTGAACTTGACCAATTGTGCAACTTTGAAAATCCTATGGATAAATTGGCAAGTTCTTTTTATTACATTGAACCCAATGAGATATGCGACCTAGATTCTCACAATCTCTTTCTTCTAAAACTGATTGTACAATTCTGACGGAAGATGTTGACCTTAGTTTTGAAGAATTGTATGGCGATGAGTTAGAATTCCTTAATATTAGAAGTAAAGAGATATCACCCATATTAGGTCACATTCCATTGTGGGAAGAAGATTGTGGACTTGACTTTCAATTTCTTGACTTGGACTCAATTCTTGAACCTAGCCCGACTCCTGAGCCCTTACTTGATTTGAGCATCTTCCTTGAGTCGGTATTCATTCCCGTACCTATAATGTCCAAGTCAATAATTCCATCTTTTCATACTCTATTTTGGGACAAGGAGGTTGAGACAATTAACTCTGAAATTTATTATGAAATTTGAAAATTTGATGGGGTGGAAATTCTAAAAAATGATTATACATATATTTTAGTGGGTTATGTAAGGAAAGTTTCTGGTGGGTTCCACCAAATTATCTGTTATCTTGATTGGGCCGCATTTCGTGGACCAATTAGACCACCTCCGGAACCACCACCCTAAGGTAATTTCCGCCTTCCCTTATTCTGTTTCATGCATATATGCATTCATTCATACATTGAGGACAATGCATGAGATAAGTGTGGGGGTGGGCTCTACTAACATACTAACATAGGTAGACACTAACAAAATTTGCTACAAAATTTGCTAAAAAAAAATTTAAAAAAAAATTATAAGAAGGACAATATTTTGACTTATCTTTTGAAAGAAATCTAAGTTAATCTTAAGAATTAGGAAAATCATGATTAAGATTTCTAAAAACTTAGTCAAAATAAATAAATTGTTGAATTTTTAGGTATAGGAGAAGAAATTGAATAAGTAGTTAGTCTTAATTTTTACCTTAATGAAATGTGCATACCTAATGCATATCTAGGATTCTAAGACAAAGACCTTTGTGCCTCATATATATATAAAAAAAAAAAGGAAAATCACTAATTAAGCTGGATACATGTGCCTCAAGAAGCATAAGTATTCATGCCTAAAGGTGAGTAAATAAAATAAAGTCCTTAGTTTTGGGGCCTAGTTCACTCGAATTTGAGTCCGCGGGGTGTTTTTCTCACCTGGTGCCCTAAAGCCGACCGGTTTGGGAGCCACCGACTTTAAGTTCGCTACATGGGTGGATTAGAAAGCCTAAGAAGACTAAGAAATATAATATATGTATTAACACATCTAATAATCAATTAGTTAGGTATGAGGCCTCAAGAAGCCTTGATGCTTACACGAAAGAAAATTAGATGAGTTTATACATATTAAAAAAAAAAGAGAGAAGAAAAAATAAAGAGGCATGAAAGTCCAAGTTAAGGAATTCCTAGTAAAAATTCATAAGGATGCATATGATTTTTGGTAACGAAAAGACTATACACAAAATTCAATTTTGATCCTTACTTAAAAATGAAAACAATTTACTTTATAAAGACTAATTCTAAGATTGAATAAAAATGAGGATCCTAAAAACTTATAGATTACTTAGTCTTTTCAAAAGTATTTCAAATATTTCCTTTTTATGGATTTTGTGGGTGCAATCCGCTGAAAACCCTCACGAGACAACACTCGTCCTCTAGGGTAACCTAGAGGTTTAACGGCTTGTTGCACATGCTAAGTGCAACCGTGATTCCTACGAAAGTGAGTTAGGTTAGATTAACTTTTTCTTTTTGATTTTTACTCGAGGACGAGCAAAAAGATAAGTGTGGGGGTGTGATTAGTAGTAAAAAATGCATAATTGTCATCATATTTACCATCACATTTGCACATTTATTCATATTATAATGCACATTTATTAATATTTTGTTATTTAATGTGTGCAGGCCTCGAATTATTATTTTAATAATAAATAAAGCTTAAAAGAGCCCAAAAGCCCAGATCCAAGCCCATGTTTGAAGCCCAGGTGCAAAAGCGCAAATATCAATTGTCAAAGTGCAAATATACAAGGGCTAAAGTTGCAATTATTAAAGATGAGGGAAGGATAGAATTCTACCCAACCCTAAACTCTTGCAGGATGAGCATAAGAGCCAAAGATAAGAAGGAAAGTCGTGATAAAAGATTTGGGATATTTGAGATCAAGGTAACTTGATTTCTAAGTTATCTCGAAATCCCAAGATGAAGAGCCAGGATCATACTTCCAGAAGCAGGCGCCCAGATGGACGGACCAGGAGAGGCCACGCGCCAAAGCGCGTGGCCAGAAGAGCCAGTTTTGCCGCAAAATTGCGGCAAAAACCAGGATTTTGCGGCAATTTAGATGAGATCAGTTTCCAGTTTTTGTGGGCAGGTTTATCCAGGACTCTTCGGCCTTTTGCACCTATAAATACCCCCTGCAGTGCAACGTACAGAGTGTCCAGCGTCCAGCAAAGGGCCAAAGCTAGGGTTTAGGTTTTTCTTCTTCTAGGTTAGATTTTATGTTCGTTTTTCTTTTGTAAAATCTGTAACTGAGAGTGGAGGAAGCTTTCATGGAGGAAGGAGTCCATGCTTGTACTGAGGTGACAGCGGTGTAAGCCAACTCTTCTTCTATTGTTAATGAAATCTGCTTGAGGTTTGTCTTTTTTATTATTCTTGTTTTATTTCTTCGTGTTTTATTCTTGTATTTCTCTGTTCCTGTTTTCTTCCATTGTTTTTCTCTAATGCCTCGTGAACAATGAGACCCAATTGCATTGAGACTGCCTAGCCAAAGAAGAACCCTTGATGGCTTATGGCGATGAACATCCTATACGCCATACTTGCAAGTCTTCCAAGAAAAGGTAAATCATCGCACGGATCAAAGGTAAGCAGGCTGAAGAGGTTTGTACGTGTTATAAGTTTTTCTTTCTTTCCTTCTCTAGTTTAGATCACCATCCACATCTTTTCATATTCTTTCCCACAACTCATTGTAAATACCACTTTTCATTGTAATATCGTTGTGACTAACAAAATAATTAAAAAAGATAAATTTTTAGGGATAACTTACAAACGCTTCCATCGCTAGTCCCTCCCAGAGGATCACGACCCGCATAGCCATTGCTACCGCGGATTAGTATTGAGAACTTCGCACAACCTTTTATTCTTAAATCTAATATTTTATTTTTGCGTGCAGGTAAAACTCGATCAACACATATCGCCTAAAAAAAGCCTTGTATGGCTTAAAACAGGCACCACGGGCATGGAAAGCCTGAATTGATAGTTATCTTCATCAAATGGCTTCACCAAATATCCTTATGAGCATGTCATCTACATGAAGAGGAACTATCAAGGCAAATTTCTAAATAATTTGTCTTTATGTTGATGACTTGTTATACACAGGAAGTAGCACCGAGATGCTTGCTGAATTCAAGGAGGATGTTCAATGAATTTGAGATTACAGACAATAGATTGATGTCCTATTTTCTTGGCATCAAAGTGAAACAACAACAAGATGGGATATTTATATCTCAAAGAAGTACAAGAAGGAGATCTTGATGAAATTCAAGATGAGTAACTGCAACAAGTGAACACCCCAATAGCCACATGAATGAAGCTATCAAGAGAAGAAAATAGAGATTTTGTAAACTCGACTCTTTTTAAAAGTCTAATTGGTAGCCTGAGATACTTGACGTTCACAAGGCCTGATATTGTTTATGGAGTCGGACTTGTGAGTCGCTATATGAAGACACCGAAGGAGTCTCATTGGCTAGCTGCAAATATGATTCTAAGGTATATCAAAGGCACAATCAATCTTGATCTATTTATGCTTATGGTGAAACTGCAGAGTTAGTAGGTTATTCAGATAGCGACTGGGAGGTGACCAAGATGAGAGGAAAAGCACCACTGGCTATGTCTTCTATCTTAAGTCATTTGCATTTTCATGGACCTCAAAGAAGTAAGGAATTGTGGCCTTATCTTCATGCGAAGTAGAGTATGTGGCAGCTTCATCTACTGTATGTAAAACTATTTGGTTGCGGAATATTTTAAAAGAGTTGGATCATCCACAAGAAGAAGCGACTATAATATTTGTGGACAACAAATCAGCCATCCAACTTGCAAAGAATCCAGTACATGAGAGGAGCAAACACATAGATACACTGTTTCATTTTCTCAGAGGTCATGTAAAGTAGAAAACCGTGGAGCTAAAGTATTGTCATACTATGGAGCAAGTAGCAGATATTTTCACCAAGCCATTGCCAATTGAATCTTTCAGAAGGCTAAAAGAAATGTTCGTATGAAAATATTTTGATTTACTGGGGCGTGTTGGAATATCAACTAAAAATATCTTTATGACATTAAGTTTAGAAGTAGAAGAGTCACCATGAGGTGAAAAATGAAGAGTCATCATCATCAATTCGGAGAAATAAAGATTCATCATTAATTGAAAGAAATGAAGAGTCAACATCATCAATTAGAAAGAATGAAGAGTCGTCATCAATTTGAAAAAAATGAAAAGTCACCATGAATTGGAGAAGTTAAAGAGTCATATATGCATTATTGTCATTTGTTTATGACATTAAAGTAGATGGTTGGTATTCTTGTAAGTTTTTTTGAAGCCTATAAAGACTAGTGCACCTCCTTATTTTTTCAAGGAAGCAAGCAGAAAGAAAAGTTGAATAAGATCCATTCTCCACTCAAAATTTTAAATTATAATATATTAGTCCGTAGACTAGTATACATCAGGCCAATTTCTCAAGGGGCCATCTCTTCAGATTGTGCATATTATAATTAAAATTTTGGGTTTGTGAACTTTAATTTGTTAACAAATGCTAGGTTTTTGTGGGTAGGGTCTAGTGCAACTTTACACCACGTGACATTGGGTGTGGTGTCTAAGTCTCTGGCTCATTAGAGTGGGGTGTTTAGATTAAATTTTATGTTTTCTAGGACTATTAGAAGTTCAATTAGAACAGAAATCAGAAGTCACTGAAATGGTGGTTGGGAAGTGGATCATGGGTAGTGGTGAGTGAAGGTCTTGGGTAGGGGTGAGCAGAGTTCGGTTATAACCGAAATAACTGACAAAAAACCGAAACTCGAACCCGAACCTAACCGAACCGCTCTAATTCGGTCGGGTTTCGGTTTTATGCTCCAAAACCCGAACCCAATCGAACCGAACCGAATTTCTCACCCTATATATCACCTTACTCAAATTCAATTTAGTGAATCAGATAGTTCATAATAAAAACTGGTGGAAGCATATCTCATTACTTTTAGTAATACCATCTTTTTTATGTTGAATATGTGAAAGCAATATTAAGTACACCATCACAATTGAGAATAGTATTTATATTAATATAGTTCTTTTTTTCATTCTTATCATTAAAAGTTAGTAATAATTATATGAGCTTTGATATAAGAGCTCAAATACAGTGTAAAAGTTTTAAAATATGAAATTTTCAATTCACATTAAGCTTAGGATTTTTTCTTATTTCTAATTTGGGTAATGGATATTTGAGATTAGAATATTAAAGGATGATAATATAATGGTGATTAAAAAATACAAGAAATGATGACAATATATTGACCTAACCAAAAAAACCGAACCGAACTGAGTCGATTTGGTTCGGTTCGGTTACTAAATCTAATCAGTTCGGTTTGATTTTGCAAAAATTAGCAAAACCCGAACCGAACGACGATGTTCACCCCTAGTCTTGGGTCAAAGATTTGTCAGTACTTTTTTTTTTGGGGGTATTGTTTCAAGGATCTAGCTAAAACAGTGATTACATGATGAATTATTTATAATTTAGTAATGCTATTTGTACTCTTTTTTTATACTATATTATACTATTAATTTTTAAATTATGAGTCACATTAACAATTAATTAACGAGGAAGAGAGTCACAATTCATAAGGTAATAATATAATACAGTATCAAAAAAATAGTATAAATTTTAGACCGTTAGTTCTGCAATTGGATCAGATAACACATCAATTAATGGCTGTTGCAGATTCTTATGTTGTCCTATTGGTCTAAGTGTCAGAACTGGAGCTCTGACTTCGGATTCAAGTGAAGTAGAATTAGGATAGGTATACAATTTTGTTTTTCTTTATAGAGATAAAAAAAGAAGATAGTTTATTTTGAAGAATGTACTGTGTTAAATTTTGTTGTTTGTAGCAGGACTGTAGGAGCAGCGGCAGCCTACGTGCAGACACGTGCAGAGGATATTAAAAAGAAAAAAGGAGAAAGAAAAATATCCTAATACATTTTAGAATTTGAATTTTAATGATCATTAAAGTTGTTATCATATTCACATCTTAAAACTTATAGTTTAAATATCAAATACCTAATATTGATAAGGTATAATTTCCAAAAAAACTCAACCTATGTAAACTAGCATTAGGATTATTTAAATAATATTCTCTTTTGTACTAGAAGGTGAAAAAAACATTCATTTCATTAAAAGAAGATAAAGAAATTCCTAATTACTGATTACCTCAGTAAGAAAATAGTTTTACGAGTGTACGATGGAGTAAAGCATCTCAAAAGACAATATAGAAAAGGGATTAAGAGAGTGATACACTACGGGTGTGTTTGGTTGCAAGGAAGTGGGCTGAAGTAAGGAAGTGAGGAAGTATAATTGCTCGCTTCCTTATCTATTCAAACACCGGAAAAAGAATATGAGAAAACTCCTTTTCCTTTTCTCTTTTCCCTTTTATACAATAACTTCCTCACTTTCAGGGTGCTACAGTTAATTTTATGGTGATATAAATCTCATTTGTAATAAATTGTAACTCAAAACAGTTAATTTTGTGATCATGTAAATTTTACTTCGCCTTCTAATTACAATCTTATTTTTATTTTTCTTAATTAATTTTTATTTTAATATTATTTTGCGGTGAACTTTGTGGTCAATTTTTTCACTTTCACTTTCATATTACCATCCAAACACCGGAAAAGATATAACATTTTTCAAACCACACTTCCCAACAACATACAAACACCGGAAAACTCACTAATTAATTCACAAGTTTCAAAGGGAGCTATTACTACTTCCTCACTTCCTCCCTATCCAAACAGCCCCTACCAGTCTCCAGACTTTCAATCTTCAACACCCATTTACATTTCTTAAAATATCATATAAAAGAGAGTTATATATCGGTGGCTACAAAAAAGAGAGAGTATTGTTGATATGTCTTTAAATGAATAAAGTAAGCCATCTTCTTAGACTTTTTCTCTAAATCAATAGCCACCCTATGGAGATCTTAGCCACCCTATGAAATCTCTAGCCACCCTAAAAGTCATCAATAGCCACCCTATGAAGATCTTAGCCACCCAAATGAAATCAATTGGGCCATCTTATGATTTTGATGTATGTGTGGGGTGAAGTGTTGAAGGAGTTTAGAAGTTTTGCCTGTAAATAGGCATCACATTACATAAGACTTAAGAGCAAGGAAGTGAGAAAGAGAGAGTTGCTAAATATTGTATTATTCTCTCCTTTCTCTTATCATTTATCTTCCTTTTATTAAGCTCTAGTGAGTTGGGGTTTATTGGGCTTAGGTGAGTGAGATCAGAGTTATAATCTCTTATATTCTCCTCTTTTGATTAGTGAATTCCTCTTGTTGTCTTCTCCGTGGACGTAGGTCACATTAATCGACCACATTAAATACTGGTGTGCTGTCCTTTTTATTTCTATTAGCTTATATTGCTATTTGTCTCTCTTTATACTTGTCATCTCTTGCATTAGAAGTCCACTATTACAACAAACTGGTATCAGAGCTAGTGTTATTTTCTTATGGGTTTCAAGATGGCTTCGACAATGTACAAAGTGGCGAAATTCGACGGAAGAAATAACTTCAGTTTGTGGATAGTCAAAATGCGGGCTCTCTTGGTACAACAAGGCTTGTTGAAAAGTCTTGTCCGGTAAGGACAAGTTGCCAGAATTCAAGTCCGATGATGAAAAGGAAGAACTCGAGATGAAGGTGCAAAGTGTCATGCAACTTTGTCTAACCGATGAAGTTTTGCGGAGGTTGCTGATGAAGATACCACCACCGATTTGTGGCTCAAATTAGAGAGCTTGTATATGACAAAGTCTTTGACCAACAAGTTCTACTTGAAGCAGCGCCTCTTCATCCTTCGAATGAAGGAAGGTACGCCAATTAAAGACTACTTAGATGAGCTCAATAAAGTTTTCATGGATTTAAAAAATATTGATGTTAGAATAGATGAAGAAGATCAAGCTCTCATCTTATTATGCTCATTACCTCCTTCTTTTTGAAATTTTATTAATAATATGTTCTATGGTAGAGGTACACTTTCTTTAGCAGATGTCAAATCAGCCTTACATTCTAAGGAGTTAAGATAAAAAGTGTCAGTTGTAAGAAGTTAGGATCAAGCTGAAGGCTTATTCGTCCGTAGTCGTACAGAGAAGGGTCGAGAAAAATCTCGAGGAAAATCTAGATCTAAATCTAGGTTAAGAAAAAAATATTGGGTGTCACTATTGTCATAAGTTTGAACACTATAAAAAAGATTGTTTTAAGCTCAAAGAAAAAAAAAATGTAAGGAAAAAATCTCAAGATGAGAAATCTTCGGTTGTTAGTGTTGCAGAAGAGGCCTCCACATCACATGAGGTTCTTTCAGTTACCGTCTTTCATGCCCGTTCACGAGATGAGTGGGTTCTTGATTCAGGTTGTTCTTATCCCATATGTCCCCGTAGGGACTGGTTTGTAACCTACCAGTTAATTGATGGTGGTAATGTCTTAATGGGAAATAACATGCCCTGCAAGATAATTGGTATTGAGTCAATCAAGATTAGGATGCATGATGATATTGTTAGAACGTTGAGTAATGTTCGGCATATGCCAGATTTGAAGAAAAATTTAATTTCTTTGGGTACCCTTGACTCCAATGGCTATAAGTTTTCAGCTGAAGGTAGAGTTTTGAGAGTTGGCAAAGGCTCTTTTGTTGCGATGAAAGGAAAGAAGGTGAATACCTTTTATATCCTTCAAGGTAGCACAGTGACAGGTGATGCCGCTGTGTCAATGTCAGAAGACCCAGACTTAGATACCACTCGTTTGTGGCATATGTGGTTAGAGTATATGAGTGAGAGAGAACTACATGTGTTGAGTAAGCAAAGTTTGCTTTGTGGCCAGAAAATAGGAAAACTTGACTTTTGTGAACATTTTGTTTTTGACAAGAAGCACAGAGTTCCTTTTGGTACAGGTGTTCACAGGACTAAAGATATCTTAGACTACATCCATTCAGATGTTTGGAGTCCCTCTCAGGTTCCATCGAAAGGTGCAGGAAGATATCTTCTGATTTTAATTGATGATTATTCTAGAAAAATTTGGGTGCTTCCTCTCAAGCATAAGAGCGATGTGTTGCTACCTTCAAGCAGTGGAAGGTTATGATCGAAAGCAAACAGGAAAGAAGGTGAAGCGCCTTAGGACCGACAATGAAATGGAGTTCTGTTCCATGGAGTTTGATCAATTCTGCAAAAATGAAGTAATTGTGCGGTATCGTACAATTCGGTACACACCACAGCAGAATGGAGTTGCAGAAAGAATAAATAGGACACTGTTGGAGAGAGCTCGGTGTATGCTCTCTAGTGTTGGTTTGTCAAAATGCTTTTGAGCCGAGGCAGTAAATATAGCTGGCTATTTGGTAAATTGGTCACCCTCTACAGCTATTAATTTTAAGACTCTTAAAGAGGTATGGTCTAGTACCCCTGCTAATTACTTTCATTTACGAGTATTTGGTTGCCCTGCTTATTTTCATGTAAATGATGGTAAGCTTGAACCTAGGGCAAAGAAAGCTATATTACTTGGTTATGCTACTAGGGTGAAGGGATACAGGTTGTGGTGTCTTGATCCTAAGTCACCTAAATTTGTTATTAGTAGGGATATTACTTTTGATGAAAATTATATGCTTCAACGGAGAAAGGAGTCTATTGTTGATATTATAGGTTCTGGAGAGGATGCAAGCAAGTAGGTGGAGCTTGAGAGCAAAATTACAAAACGAGTGCAGGAGAGCACTTGCGTTGAACCAGTCAATGATGCTCAAAATTCAACTTCAGGTGATGATACACTGCAAGAGTAACAATATAGTATTGTCACCGGGAGAGTAAGAAGGCGGATCCGTCCACCTAAGCGATACGCCTATGCAGATATGCTCGCTTATGCTCTAAGTGTGGCAGAATCTATTGAGATTCCAGAACCTTTCACCAACAATGAGGCTATCAGTTCTGATGAAACTACAGAATGGACTGTTGCTATGACTGAAGAGATAGAATTTCTTCACAAGAACCAAACACGAGAGTTAGTGAAACCACCCAGGGGTCAAAAAATTGGTACTAGCGATAATCCATCAGATATGATAACAAAGCCCGTACCTTCGCGCAAGTTTGAGTACTGTCTCAATTGTTTGGTGTTCAAAATGTTGAAGGTTGAGCCCGTCGAGGGTAGAGAAGACAGAAAGAATCCAAAAGACGCTTGATACAGTTCAAGATAAGGTGTAGAGATTTGTTATTCATTCAAGACAAGATGAAGATTTGTTGATATGTCCTTAAATGAGTAAACCAAGCATGAAATCACCTAGAGGGGGGTGAATAGGTGACTAGCTAATCTAATGGTGAATTAATGCGGAATTAAAACTATTTATGCAAACTAAAAATTTTTAAGCTAACAGCACCAAGTATAACACAAGAGTGTAGCTGAATCCCAGTGAAGGGCTCTGGACTATCTCCTCAAGATTCCTCTGGATAAGAGTTCAGTGTCGCTATGGTTCTCTTGGTTGAATACAAGAGTGAGCAAACAATTCAAGTATATATCAATATAAGCACAAGTATATCAAGCAAGTAATGAATATGAACAATAAGAGCATGCAAGATATAAACACAAGTGAGAGATAGAGAGAGCAATCACAAACACGGGAGAATTGTTTCGAGGTTCGAGCACCCTTACTCTACGTCCCCGCCTTCAACATTATGAAGGATTTTCACTATAAACTGATCCCACTAGATCACTCGGTGCCGCAACACCTACAACGAGTTCACACTAGAACTCCTTGGACTCACTAGTCCCTCTCTTGTTCCCACAAGAACTACACACCGCAAGCACACTCGCTTGCCGAAGCCGCACCTCTACACCGAGCTCTCACTAGAACTCGAAACAACGCGAACTCGCAAATCCGCCTCCTCAAATACAAAGAATGAACACTTGGTGATCTAAACACGTTGATCACCTAAAATAACTCTCACAACAAGTCTCCTATAG
>JAVJIF010024109.1:0-26669 GCA_038442645.1 Agave tequilana | reverse complement strand
GAACAACATTAATCAACATAGTAAATAACATCATTTGGAAGTAAATACCAGAAAGACATGGAAGAAGTTATTCAAATGGTGCTTACATCACCATGAACTATTCAACTGAAATTAATAAACATATATTGCTAATGCAGAATTATATTTTGATGCAACTTTGCATACTTATCTATGGGAGAAATTATCAGGAAAACAGCTGCAAGGAGACAAAGTCCTGAAAGGTTTTACATAATAGCGTACTACTAAAAAATTAAAACCAATCTCATAGTATAACAAGTCGATCCTTGTCAATTATAGTTAGTAAGTCATCCTATAATAATTCCTCCATGAATGCAAGCTTTTTCAACTCTCACAACACCCATTCAAGTTGTTATGTTTTTCGTCCAATTTTCCAAAATATGTAGCATCGACGCACACTGAAAGCTTCTGTAGCCCTACCGACACATACTTGCACTGACACATGCAAGATACTTGGTAGATACATGTCTAACAAATCTGACATGTGTCCGGTCTGAACCAGCTTGCATAAATTGTATTCAGGCTAAATGGTGTTCAGTTTTCATGATTTATATGATGGATATTTAGAGTTTTATATAGTATGGAATTGCATTCATGTACATTAGATGTTACGAGTCTTGAAGTCATATCCTAACTTACACTCATTCTTTATACATACATCTACATTAAAATATTATTTTACTGCTGTGTCGACGACGTGTCTGTATCCTAAGCTTTCTGTATCCCGTGTTTCTGTTTGTAACTTTATGCAACATAGTTTCTAAATGTTGAGCACAAACCAGAGCTCCAGTTTAAATAACAAGCCCTACCAGAAGTTGCTGCACATGACATCCTAACGACACTGTTTACTCTATAAGTGCAAATCCTAACCATCTGCTAATGCACACAAGATCTACATATAAAACCTATACATACAGTACCTGTGACTTCTTTTCAAATAGTTATGGTCTCTAACAAAAACTAATACTTCAATCAAGTTGCTAGAAAACAAACACAGAGGTGTACAATACACTAGAAGTAAGTCATTGTCTACAGAATGGAGCAATTACAGGTTTAGACTTATAAATGTGAAACTAAGTCAGTTCAGAATAGCTCTCAAAATAATTATTTAATTTTCAGTACAAGAAAACATCACTATAGGAATAGATTTTCTGCTCTCTCTCTCTCTCTCTCTCTCTCTCTCTCTCTCTCTCTCTCTCCTCTCTCACAGGGAAAGAATCTGAGTTCTTAATGTAACTTTTGGGGTAAATAAAATTGCACTGTGCATAACATATAGCTATGGTCTCAGTTACCAATACTTATTTTAAGATTGCCGAAATATAGACATCAAATATACAATATGTTAGAAACAAGTTGCTATCTAGAATAAGATGCAACATTACAGGTCGGTAAGCCATAAAGGGTTTCTAATAGTGATGCCAACAGGTAAGATAATAGTGCAAGAAATTTTGGAACAAGAAAAGATTTATGAATTCCTTCCCTAAAAGACAGATTAATAACTGTGACTTTGCCGATACACCAGAGCTGTTTGGTGACACAGTCATCTGAAGCAAACTCATGTTTCGTAAGTTAAATGAGGCTTAACTCCAAATGTGAAGCTTCACAACATTTGGACAACATTTTGGAGTTGAGTTAAAACTGTAGTTTCAGACCCTCCCAAGTCCTAACCATGCTAAAGTGCAGTTTATAAAACTCCCATCATACTGCTTTTTCATGAAACAACAAAATTGCTTGGAGCCACAGTTTTTAAGGTATATGTAAATATAAATGAAACCAGAGTTCCAAGAATTGGGTTGCAAAATAGAGCTTAATCTCCAAATGTGCAACAACTAAGACTTCCATCAAGATTAACAAAGTTATCAAGGCATAGGACACGCTAGAAATAAGTCATCATCTAGAAAATGCATCATTGACAGGCAGGTAGCCAATAAAAGTTAAAAATTTGATGTTCAAGTAGTATGGATGCTAAGAAAATCATCTCAACAGGAATAAATAATATTATATTCATGTCAACAGGAATAAATAATATTTACTGCAAAAATATAAATTAATGTGTAAAATAAATCTTTAAGATGTCTGCTAACAAACAAACACCTTGAAAGTATAAGTCGACTTATTACAAGAGAGGACTATTACCTTGACGGAGTCAATTTCCACTAGTGCTAGTCCCTTCCTATATAAAGCCTCCGCTAACTGGTCACGAGTTGCTTCCATCTTCTTCTTGATAGCCTACATGAGAATTTGTTAAAAATAATTATTACATTCCACACAGACGCCAATCCCAAATAAATGAAGATTTATGTGAATATAATGCAAGATAGCAAATGGGACCTATTACAGCCTATGGTCAAATGTCAGCCCTATACACCACAGCTTTCTAAATATCAGATGCATCAAATGATTATAACTTAGTATTAAGTTGGTATTCTAAGCTTGCTAATTGAACTTTAGCGCCGCCAATTGATCCATGTTGGGTGAATGTTTTCATGTATAGTAATGAAGGGATTCTATGGTGAAGTGATTATGTACCTCTGCTTCTTCATCTTCAGGATCAGACTTTATTGAAATCCATTCGCTAGCTCATCTTTATTGATACTCTCAATTACCTCATTGGCCGCATTGATAATCTGAAAAGGAGATCATATAATTTCAAACAAGAGAAATTTCAACATGCACGTACAAGTAGTCAAAGGTTGAAGACTACATTTATTATTATTTTTTTTGGGGGTTGTGGTGGGGGGGGGGGGGGGGGGGGGGGGGGGGGGGAGGGAATGGAACAAGAAAGATAAGTTCAGAACCTGACATTTCACTACATCATACAGTAGTAGAGAAACAAGGATTAAGAAATCACATAAGAAGTTCCACATGGTATGAAAAACACAAGAAAGCTATCAAAACCAAACTACCTTAACTGCTTTCTTAATTAGCATATTTCAATTAGTTTGCACTGACAGTCAAAGTGATGATACAGTAAATTATATTTGTCCACTGTAAATGCCACGGAAAACCAAAGTTGAAAAACATGGTATCTTGTCATTACGTCAAACTTTACAGTCAAAGGGACACAATATTAAATCTGATGTCATGACTCGTGATAAAACAGGTTTCTTAACGCCTTGAAATTCCTGTGCGAACACTGGGTTGTACAAAAAACCACACGAACCGAGCGTACGCTAGGATTTGTTCAAGCTCTGTTCATTAATTTAATGAATGGGCTCGAGCAAACTTTTAATGATCCCCAAACCGAACTGAGCCCAATCTCGAGCTTTATAATCCATATACAATTAAGAATATAAAGAGCAGAGGACATTTAATTTCGATAATCAAGAATCCTTTTTTTATATTTTATAAAACTACGTTTAAGTCCAGACATCAAGACAAGTTGATTCTAAAAATATAAATATGAAAAACAAATATACGTAATCTATCAAGCTCCTTGTTGAGCTCTTATTCTACCATTTCTAACTGAATTAGAATCCAAAGAGGGCAGACCATGTGCTTGTGTTCATTAAATTATTTATTTGACAAATTTTTGTTCAAACTCAGCTTGTTTAGTTCTTGTCGAGCATGAACGAACTTTACTCAGCTGACCGAGAGCCGAGCTTCGAGCTTTTCAAACTTTTTCTATTGCCATATTTGGAATTAGAAATGTTTCAAGATAATGAGGCATACCTCATAAACTAAAATATATTAACTTACTCTTTCACAGCAAAATACTGGTGAGTTAATTAAGTCAATATTGACACTTATTTAGTCGAGTCAATAGTTTTGTTCAAGCTCGGCTTATTTAGTTCTCATCGAATATGTACGAACTTTACCAAGTCGACCATGAATTGAGCTTCGAGTTTTTCTACAGCCTTACTTGGAAACGGAAACATTTCAAGATACTAAGAAGACATATAGCCTAATAAACTCAGATATACTCCTAATTTACTTCTTAGTAGTAGTAGTACATTAGAGATTTGATTAAGTCAATATTGATATTATTCTGAGCACTACACGAAAATTCTGAATTTATATTGAGGGTTGAGGGTAATAGTTTTATATTCCAACACGTCCCGGTAGTCGATCGTTCTGTGTGTCCATGACCGGAAACTGAGCTTTTGTGCAATAGTATTTTTTTAATCCGCTTTCTAAATGCACACCAGTGGTATTTGAACCTAGGTTGCTCTCATACCATATTAAAGTCCCAAACATTGCACTAAAACTCCAAAACTATTGCCAGGGTTGAGGCACGAGGGTAATTGTTTTATATTCTAACATATATTAATCAACTCAGTAAACAACTCGAGTTCAAACATGAGGGGTTCAAATATCAACTCCATATCATGACAAGTAGGAAATTGTGAACAATGAAACATGAGCAATCATCACAAAGGGTTCATGGAAGATCATCAATTTCGTGTTAGGCACTTGATGCAGCAAGAACAAAAATGACAAGAATCTTGAAGCATTTTCCCAGAGATCAAGTATCTTTTAAATCTAGCAACCATCCACAAGACCACCCCATCAATGTCATTGGTAGCTAACTGGAGCACCATACATGCTATACAAATATGCAGCTTATATAATCAGCAAGTCAAAACAAGTATGGTTTCAACAGCCAGTTTATCAATCAAAGAAAAAAATAGTTAAGACACATTATCAAGTTCTTTCTGTAGCCAATGAGATTGGCAAGTTCTGAAATGTGGTTCGTTAATTGTCTTTCTACTGAAAAGGCTATTGATACATGTCCTCATCAAGACCAAACAATTCCAATGTTTTCGAAGCCTAGATCTTAATATGTCATTAGTTATTTCTTCTCAAATGATAACGGAGAAGAGAATGGAATACAGTCGTCTGTCACAATAATGTATATTAATCATTATCATCATCATTATCAACTAAGGCCTGTCCATCAAAATGGGGTGGCTACAGGGTCCAAGGTCTTCCTAAAAGATTTGACAGAATTTACTACTACCTGTCAGCCTGACACTTGACCCTCAGGTGTCACTTTCTCAACAAATTCTGAAATATTTGTGGGACGGAAAACCAACAATTTTGCATGCAGTGTAATTGATGGGGCATCAAGTAGATTTACTTAGTCTATTTAGGCGGTTTAGTAGTTGATTTATTTTAGTCTATTTTTAGTTTTCTTTTTAATCTCACATTGGTTGTGGTGGGAAACTCCCTGTGATGTAGGCCTATATAAGGCCAAGGCTGCTACTGTAATTGCCAGTTAATGATTGATTATGAAACTTGTCGTTTGAGCATTTTTTAGTAGCCTGTGTGCTTCGGGTGAAATGCCCAAGGAGAGATTCCCAAATCCTATCTTGGGTGATAAATCCTTAGTTGAGATTTTCTAGTGTTCGTCCCCCATCATCTTGGTATCAGCGCTTAAATCCTTCCTTTTTTTCACACAAAAATCCACAAATCCCCAATATTCCAAAAACCTAGTTCTCTTCTCTTCAAAACCCTAGATCAGATCCTTGTTTAGTTTAAAAAAAAATATTACTGTTCAAAATATGACTAAAATCTCAGTCGAAATTCAAAAAAACAAAAAATCCATCAAAATTCGCAGCAAGCACTGTTCATCATCTCCAAGCTTCGACCCACACCTTCGACCCTCGTCGCGCCACCACCGACCTCAGTACTTCAGATCCACACCCTCATCTTCGCAGCGCCCGACAGGTCTCCAGATCTCAACGTCGATCATCAGTGCCCAGATCGATCGCCGACAACCTCACCTCCTTCCTCACGACATCAAGAGACCTTGTCGCCATCATCCAGAGACTGCCCTCATCTTCCCTTCCACCGACAGCTACAGAGCAGGTCGTCTTCTTCTCCACCACGCCACCGTTAGACTTCACCAGAGCCGTGGCCACCATCATCCTCAACCGACTTCAGACATCATCGACAGCCGACTCCTCTCTACCGCCGAGCTCCACCACCCCTGCAAGATCTCCGCCTCCTCGATATCTCCGCCTCGCAATTCTCCCCCCGACAAAGTTCCACACCGATCTCGCCCACAAAGAGGGTTTAATTTTGGGTCAGATCTCAATTTAGGCTCAGCTTTGATTGGGTTGATTTTATTTGGATTTTGGGGCTTGAGTTGTTTACAGCCCGACCCAACACACAACCCAATCCGCCTACCCTGCTCAGCCGAGCCGCCTTCAAGCTGCTGAAGTCACCGACTCAGACCTGGCTCAGCCGAGCCACCCTTGAGCCGCTGGCTCAGACCGGCTCAGCCGAGCCAACCTCGAGCCGACTAAGTGGTTTGTGGCGCAGCTGATGTCAGCTGGCATCAACAGCACTGTTGCTGACGTCTGCTCTGTTCATTGCCTCAACACAGCGTCGTTCCGGAGCCTGAAGTCTGACTCAAGTTTCGTCTGAAACGTGGGTTTGTGGCTGAGCCTAGAGCCACTGAAAGGATTTCGTAGCACTGAGTAGCAAATCCAACCTCTACAAGCCAGTATTTGGTGCTGGTACTGTCTCTACAGCAGAAAATCAACATTTCAAATCCCGTTTCTAGTCCAATTTGAGCCCAGTTTGAGCAGTTGAGATTCTTGGGTAACTTCTGATCTTTATGCACTGAATTTATTCATGAATTTTACTTTTGTGACAAATACATATATATTGATGGTAATGGGAAAGAGGTTGAAAGGGACATGTATGCAGTGTCCCATATTTTCAGGATTTTGATAATCATATTGGGTATAAGGAGTGGAAAAGCAATCTTGATGCTTTCTAAGTTATTTTATTTTGACATTTGAGCAGAAGTACTATTTGCCCAAATAAGGCTTGTTGGACATGCTTATTGGTGGTGGAAAGGCAACCATATCGACGATCAGTGTTGATTTGTCTTACAAGATCATCTTCGTAATCTGTATGCTCCATACCTTCTCTATGCATCTTTTAGCAGACTACAATAATCCCAATGTTGAGCCCGAGCCCAAGCCCGAGTTCAAGAGCAGATCAATCATTGATACTTGCACTAGGCTTCGGGTAGCCCTAAAGAGGCTTGTAGCAAGCCAGGCTGCAAAGATGGACATAAATCCAGAGCCTCCAGTTTGTCAAGCCTGATGTTCTTGAGGAGCCAGGGTCAGAAGTTTCTGAGTTGGAACCCGAGCCAGAACCAAATAATGCAGCTAAGCCAAAACCAGATAATGCAGCTATGCTAGAGCCAAAGCCAACAATTGTTGATGAATCCGAACCACAACCAAAGATAGGAGAGCCTCTTGTAGAGACTTTAACAATCTCCAGTAGAACTTGTCATGGAGCTATAGCCACCTACGCCAGCTGAGAGAGTTTCAGTGACCCTCACCTGACTTGTATGATCCTTTGCAGATCTTGCAAAGGAGACAGGGTCACAATTAATCAGGCTATTCATACTGTGAAGTACAGTTGATTCAGTTCTCGTCTGGAGGATGCGCCTCTGTCTGCTACCTGTGCATTGCTCGAGCTTTCATCCTTTATAGCAAGATCTGTCACGGAATCCAGTTTTATCTCCACCACCGTAGCTCAGGCATGATGCGTCAATGCTGATTCTCCGACCACCACACTAGCCCAATTGAGAGTCGAGATCTGCACTCGACAGGATCGAGTTTTCCCCAACCCGAAAGAACGATGGGGACATCAAGTGGATTTACTTAGCTTATTTAGTTGGTTTAGTGGTTGATATATTTTAGTCTATTTTTAGCTTTTTAGTCCCACATTGGTTGTGATGGAAAACCCTGTGATGTAGGCCTATATAAGGCCAAGACTGATATTGTTTTTGTCAGTTAATGATTGATTATGAAAATTATCATTTGAACATTTTTGAGTAGCTTGTGTGCTTCGAGTGAGATGCCCAAGAGAGACTCTCAAACTCTATCTTGGGAGATAAATCCTAGGTTAAGATTTCTTAATGTTCGTCCCCCATCACTAATACCATTGTATTAACAAAATAGTTAACAATAACAAAAGTATTTGATCTACAGAAGTTCCTACTGCAAATAGAAACCTGTTAGAATGCTTTCCAATTCCACTCGAAAAAAAAGGTTCCCAAGGGGAACCTCACAGGGTTACTTCTTTCCATGAGATGCACACATCGAACCCATTCCCTCACCTCCAAATAACTTGCTCTTTTCTTCATATTGTTCTTATTCCAGCTATAATTTACAACGAGCGCATTAAATATTCCTTTCTATCCTTAAGCTGATCTCAAGTATGGTATAGCTTATTTAGAGCCATAGTGGTTCAGTGAGACAGTTTGACAGCGTAATGACCTCTTACCACTGAGTGAAGCTACTCTGAACACCTGTTACACTAAACTCAACTTTTAGAACACAGTTGCTAATGGCTGGTAAAAATATACAAAGGCTATGTTCCATTCTAGCACTGGCCTGCATTTTTCTGTAGGGACGAGCAATATGAATAGAGAAACAATGACTCCGCAGTACACTAGAGCACACTCAGGCAAGAAACAACAGTTACACTGCTGAGAATCTGAGAATAACATGTACCTGTAAACTTTGAATTTTCTTATACATATTTAAAAGGCTAAAAAACTTCACGCAAAAGCAAAATTAGAAGTTTATAGCTGCATAAATCATGGCAAGGTAATTAACTCATTAAATATTATCAAGGAACCATATAGGACTTCATTGGGTCAAAAAAAGATAATTAAGAAATAATCAGCTAGTAATTAGAGGGAAAGAAAAAAGAAAAAAAAATATAACCTTCACAGGTTCCCACTAAACAACTGTCACTGAACTGGGAACGACAATATGAATCATATTTAACAAAGATAAGAGAAGAAACAATCTACTGAAGAGTATTTTCAATGCATATTCATTTTTTCCCCTCTCAAAAATGAAGCCATTTTCAGGGAAAAAAAAAACCACTACTACAAATTTTGAAACCATCTCCACACAATATAAATATACCTCTTTTTTGAGATGAATCTCGTCTTCATCAGAACCTCTTGAGACTAAGCCTTCTAGAATTTTAGCAAGCAATGGTGTATAGTTTGGAAACTCCTTCTGCATGCACGATAAAGAACTCAAAAATAAATAAATAAAAGAAAAAAAAGATAAGAAAAGAAAGAACTGGAGAGAGAGAGAGAGGGAGGGGGGCAAAGATTTTGTTTTGGGGGGGAGGGGGGGGGGGGGGGGGGGGGGGGGGGGGGAGAACACTTCACAGTTGCCTATAAAGAGAGAAAAGGCAAAAGGTTACTCTACCTTTAAAGAACCAGAAAATTCATTCCATGCCTTTTGCTCCTCTTCTGAATTTCGCTTTAGGTCCGAAAGTATCCTTATTTTAGCATCTCTCACCTGATTAATAATAAAAAAAAAAATTACCAATGAATAGCAGAACAACAGAGGGCATTTGTTTTAAAGTAAACAAGTGACAGAAATCATTTTAAAAATATATGGTGATTGTTCTATGGTAATCAAAACTCTAAGCATATCAAGAGTAAGAAATATTAAATGGAAGCTTTATCTTGAACAACATGAATAATATTTAACTTTCTTCACAGGTGTTGAAGGAATTGGCAATTAGAAAACAAACAAAAAAAAACACTAAAATAGTAAACTGAAAAGTATGAAATGGTACATAAACAAACTCTTCACAGTTACAAGCATAAATAAGAACAAAATATATTGAAATGCTGTTTGTACTAAGTTACCTCTTCTTGCAACCGCTCAGATATACTTTTAGTGCTAGTAGAGGTCCCCTTCCCTTATCTTCATCAATCTACAAAAACAAAAAACTGGAAAACTATTAGAAGAAATAAATGAACTAAGATAACATGCACCCCACCCTAAGGATAAGTTATGGTTATTCATCCATTTATCACAGCGATACAACACCTCACTGTCCCATGCATAAAGTTTACAGTAGGCAAATATAAATCATAAACAACATATTGCATTTATTGGGTTTTTTTTTTTTTTTTAAAGTCATGAGATGTCCCACCCCCCCCCCCCCCCCAAAAAAAAAAAAAAAAAAAAAAACAACAACTAAGTCATTTGTCCCAAGTATTTGATGTACGCTACATGAACCAAAAAGAGACTTACGCCGGATCGGGCACATGGATCAGCTTTCTCACTCATTCCTATCGAGCAATATGCCTTCACTAAGACCTTTAACCTCTCTATCTTGTCATATTACCTCCATCCATGTTTTCTTCGGTCTCCCCTGCGCTCTTTTAACTTGCCCTAAATTGATACGCTCTACTCATCGGACTAGTACATCTGTAGGTCTACGACGCACATGACCAAACCATAGTAGGCGATTTTCTCTCATCTTCTCTTCTATAGAGGCTACACCTATCTTAGTACGAATATCCTCATTTCGCACATTATCTCTCCACGTGTTACCACACATCCAACGAAGCATGTGCATCTCTGCTACACTCATCTTCCGAGCATGAAAAAAAAATACACACACACAAACACGCGCGTGGGGAAAATTCCACTCACTCTATTAGATGGAGGCATGTTGTTAACTTGTTTCTCTCTAACACATCACAGTTGTCATCAACACTAATATCAGAACACCTAAGACTTTTTCTTGTCAAGATGGGGTTCTTTATAGAGTACAACTGTGGATAGAGGCTCCATGTTAAAGGTGACCAAACTTTATGACAGGATGTCAACCTCATTCCAGACTCTGGATTTGTACTGAATCTCAAGGACAATAAGTACAACAATAGGCATCGACCTAAAACGAAGAAGGCCAGACAGGAGACAGAAAACCTACCTTTATATAGGTCACAAATTTTAAGTTGAGACAACCTCCTATTTTCTCTTTGGCTAAGAAAGAACCTAGAAGGGGGAAAATGAGAGAATTTTCTAGGTGCAGTTGCATTAATCTCTCCGAGCACAGCAAAAGACAAAAATTGAAACATTTCAAAATAAAAGGCACCAAATACAGATAACACTGAGAGAGAAATTAAGTTTAAAAATCATAAAGGCAAAGTAATATAACCTTGCAAGGTGGAATAAGATAAGATATCTGATAAGCTACTGGTGCTGATTGTGGATTGTTTTTGTCATCGTTCTTCCCACTAAGAGATACAGCACCATAAGAAATAGATCCAACCAAAACAGATCCAGGCTGACAATTCTGCAAGACATTAAAATAATTACAAAAGAGAGTTAGCAACAAAACAATTATTAGTTAAAACATGTGTGCATGCATGCATGCATACACATATATATTAGTTAAAACATATATGTGTGAGGGATTTCGCACAAGGAATGCACAGAGAGAGAGAGAGAGAGAGAGAGAGAGAGAGAGAGAGAGATGATCGGGTTTGATAACAAAAGGTTTCACTATTCCTATCTCAGTTTTCTATCAATCTTGTGTGCTATTAATTTTTGTGGTGTTTATTCTTCAATAGATATCTCTATTGGGAGGTGACCATGATCTCGTCAAGCAATCTTAAAGGTATGGCCATTAGAGATCTTAGTTACATATGCACTATCAACTACTTCTCATCCTCATGGCGGTTATCAAGATATCTTTGGCAGTTTGGTTGGTGTCGCCTTCTTTGTTAGTGAAAGAGAGTTTGCAGGAACTGATAGAATCTATAGACCGATCACGTGTTTGAGATTAGAGCTACAAGAAGGTCAAGAAGGTCAGCCATTATTATTTTCCTTCATCTTTGTTCTAATAAGTAAATCTTTTACAAGGGTTCAACATTACAAGAGATTTTGGAGCCGATATATTACCGGCACGTTCAGTGTTCTAAAATGTGGTTTAACTATATGTGTGGTCCAGTAGTGCATAACACAATCAATATGTGTCGATTAAATGGATGACGCAGAGTTACACAGAAATAAGTTTTCTAACATATAATATAAATATATAACATATATATATAACATATATATTTAAATGTTGAAAATGCCTAAGAATTATAAAAACAAAAAAAATATTATAAGTTTTTTACAAAATTTCTAAGTATATAACTATAATTCATAGACAATATTAACCTGTCAATATATAACAAAACCCTAAACCAGTCTGAGTGAGAATAAGTAATAAAACAAAGAAAGCTAAAGGACTTATCTCTTAATATAATTGCATTGGCAACCTAATTTCTATACAAAAACAGAAGGGAGAGAACTACATTTAAATAAGAAAAAAGAAAATGTCAATCAACTATTCACTTAAAGTATCACGCCCAAAATATATTCATAAAAGTAAAACCCACAACATAATGAAGAAAGTAATCACTTAATACTTCATCGTCATTCATCAGTTATCATTCATCTGCGACTTAGCAGTAGCAAGCAAAGCAATTACGTAAACATGTATTTATCACGACCATATCATCAAGACATAAAATAACTACTAACAATTTGACAATCTACCAAATACGTTATGTTTAGTTTTAGAATACATAAAGCGCATAGAATTCCAAGACCCACATAAAATCGCATATGTGACGGCGTAGAACTGCATAAACCATCATACTGGGTGCATGAACCGCATAGGTCGACATACAGTGTGGTTTTCTGAAGCACATAACACAATGTGCATGCAGGCATATGCCCATATAAACCTTATTTTAGAACATTGGACATGTTTTGAACCACCCTTGCCGAGTTTTGTGCTATGCTTTAGCGGACTTTTGGTGTTCACCAGTACGACATCTGGATTCTTTTAATGATAGTTTAAAACATAGTTATTGATATCATATCAACCAACGGCTTATAGTATCAATATCATCAATATTAGCTATCAATATCAGCAAAATTGGGCATATAAGCAATATCTACATGATATCAGCCTATATTATATGGATAATATCTTATCAGATACTTCAAAACCCAATAAGATATCACCCATATATATCAGAATTGGCCAATATTTGAAACCACATGTATAATCCTTTTTTCATGTAAATTTGTTTTGAGGAATATTAGAGAATTATTAGAGAGCTTGAGCTTTATTGTAAACACTTTGTACTCCTCTATATTGATATTAGAATTGTTATTTTTACTATTCACACACATACACACATTTGTGCACAACAAATATAGAACAAACATCATATACTTAAATAATACCTTCAAGAGCTTCTCCTTGGATGGTGGACCCACGTAGAATGCTTCTGAATCACTGGTACATCATAGACACCATAAAGATTATAAGAACATGAAAGTTTGTTTGAAGAGAACTAATCACAAACAAGATTGGAAAAGTAGATACCCAGGTAGTAAAACTGAGGATTTAAAGCTGCTGTCCCCCATTATGGAACCATCAGGTTGAGAAAAAAAACTCAATTGAACAAAGTCCTGCACATAGTAAAACTTTCAGTCAACTTCAATTCAATATCACATTGCTCATGCATATTCAATAAAGAGTAGCAGTGAAAAATAATTCCAGTTTTTAAGACATGTAGATCAAAATGCGCAGAGTGGATCATTCACGTGGGAAAGAGCTCCAGCAACATATAAATTTATGTGTTGCAGCACAATATCATGTCCTAGAATGTTATTATATAAAAAATCATGTAATTTTGACATTTTTAACCATCAATCAAATGGTGTCATTTGTTCTATTATTTAAAACCCATTCATTTTGTAACTATTAGAATATAAATATATTACCCTTAATGCTCACCGCTAGTTTGGAGTTTTGGTGTAATAGCAGGGACTTAAATATGGTATGAGAACAACCCAGATTCACTTCCCACCGGGCGAGCATCTAAAAAGTGGAACACACACACACACACACACACACATATATATCGAGAGAGAGAGAGAGAGAGAGAGAGAGAGAGAGAGAGAGAGAGAGAGAGAGAGAGAGAGAGAGAGAGAGAGACTAGGATCCTTGGGGAGGATTCGGGCTCAGCCTAAAATGCCAAACTTCAAATGTGTACAACAAAGAGGCTTAAACGATTATACTCTTTCCCGAAATAAAGTGGAACTTCCATGTAAAGTAACATTTTGATATGTTATTGCATTAGAGATATATTTGGAAGAGATTAACCACAATGGTCTGAGCGAAGTCCACAAACTTTAGGTAGAACCTAAATTCAACTTCACACTGGTTCCATTATTAGAATGGGACAATCAAAAATCAAGCCAAAAATTACTCATCATATGCATTGAGTCGCCTAGAGAAAAGGTTGAAGTGATTATGCTATGCCTTCATGTAATCCACACCAAGGCATACAACTCGTCATTTTAGTTCACAAAACCTCAATATCACAATGAAAATAATAAACAAGTTAAGGTAACGATTTAACTTTTTTAGGGAAGATCTTTACCTTTTTTTCCAATTTCCTTTCTATAAATAAAACCAGCTGCCTCATTTTCTCCAGCAAATGGACATTTTCATGTCTGCAAAAAAATGTAAAAAAGATCTTAGCAAACAAGGGATCTCATCTATGTCAGATGATAATAATGATGACAATGATGGTGGTGTGGTTGTGATGATGATGATGATGATGATGATAAAACCTGACATTCTCATCAGCTGCATTGGTTCTGCAAATGATTGTAAATGTGCAAATCGATAGCTAAACATAATGAGCACTATAACAAATTCTAAATCTTCATAATGAATGTGATACAAACAGAAATCATCTGATAAGAACGCCTATTGACCAACAGTCCAACACAACAATGGTGTAGCTATAAACAACAAAATTCCTATCAACCTCATTCTTACCGAGTGAATAAAATTCAAAGATCATGGTACCCACAAACAATATAAAATGTATGTGCGGAAAATTATCGGAAAGCTAATGATTTTTTTCTTTCTTCTGAGAAGAGAGGACTGGATAGAGCCAAGCTCCCACCATCATATCTACATACTACTTTCCTACTGAGTGTCTGCATACTCGTCAAGCCTCTGTTCACACAGCAAGACCCTCTCTGCATACTCTTGCGTCCATACAGCAAAGCTAAAACAGTAAATAGTTAGGCAATTGTTTCCAAACATGTGAGAATTGAGAAGTTCTTTCTGGGTTTGACTAAAACAGGCATTTACACAGAAGTGGAAAGAAGATTAAGCTAGAAGTTTACTACGAATTAATTAAAACAATAGATCCAACGATTAATTTTAATTACTTTTATTTTTTTCTTGTTATCTTTTATTATACAGGGTGAAAGTATTGGAGACTACACTAACAAGGAATCAAGAGTTCATGGCTTATTTAATTAATAGGATTCATAGATACTGTTTGCGCCCAACGCTATTGCACAGGGGATTCATGCTAAGAAATACACAATAAGAGAAATACTAACGTTTAAAGATTTCATAAACCAAAACCACAAAGCAAGAGAATAACCCAATCCATTTTAGAATGTCCACATCTATGAAGCATGAACACTTCTACCATGAAGCCATACTCTTGTCGGCATGCACACTTCTTGGACGTTTCTGAAAAATGTTCTAAATTTATATACTATTACTTTTAGTTTAATATAGTTTTCAGATACTTCTTTAAGATGTGTCCTAAATTTCTCATACATTTCTTTATTCTCGTTACATGTTTGCAATATTTACTTACCTCTACCTCAATGTAGATATCAAAGACTTAGTGAAAAAATGTGTCAGCATATTGATTTGTACGAAGCTATAATAAGTTTAGATGTCTTTCAATATAAGAAGTGTAATACATTGAGCTACTCCATAGAGGTTGAAGAGCAAAGGCCTATGCCATTTTTTAAGTTATATAAAATGTATGATAGGTTAAAATTACAAGATATATGTCTAAATCAGGTGTAATTATATGTTGGCTAAAACACGATCTATATCTATGCCTATTATACATGCGATATGGAGTATATGAACATGATCTACAAGTTAGGTTGATATCCAATAACGTCCACATGCAAGTTTAGACTATCAAAACAGTAGATCTACAAATACTAGCATACATGCAAGTTATCATATCAAACCAAATCTAAACGCAGCTGAGATAATAGATTCTACAGTCCATACAGATCCTTGCACTCTTGCGCTCTTGTGACGCCATCACTATTCTTGGAAAATGTCTGTAGAGCAGGTGGCGTAAGTGGAGGGGACAAAGGAGGTAAGGAGGGTATGACATAAGGGTATAGGCTTCAGAAAAAGAAGGAACACAAATCACCCAAGTTTCAGGATGATACAAGATTCAAGAAAGTTTTAAGGATAATAATGAAGGAAATGCAATTTGATCCGCACAAATAGGAAGCTTAAAAAGGGTATACCACAGTTTACCTTACGTGGGAGATGAGGGAGCCCACTTCTTTTCAGATGTCTATTAACCGAACAACATGAAATAACACCACACCATCCAACACTTTGTTTTATGTGTCCCTTAATTTTTGCATAAACAAGGTTCCAATTTACTGGATCACGCTTCACAAGTTTTCCATGTCATATGTGTTATCATCTGTTATACAAATGCCACAAACAACAATGGACAACCCCCAGCCTTTAGGTTTCCCATTGTAACTTGTAACTCAAGATGAAATGGCTGAGCATAAGACTACACCTCTAACTAGCAACAACATTCACATCTTTTTGCAGTAATGTGAACAACAGTTTCTATTCTAGCCATACATCAATAATACACCCATCATAACTCCACATGTTGATACTCGAATTCAATTACATACCTTATATACAGTTGCAAAGTGTATTCTCCCTTTGGGACCTTCACGTACTTAGGATAAACATCCCCAGATGCATAGACACGCTGGAGTAGAAAACAAAATTCCCCTAGTTATACAAAAAGGTGTAGCAAGTAGGTAGGTATAACAATGAAAAATTGCATAGTTTCTGGTACTGTAAAAGTTTTACATAGCTTGTACATATATTATAGATCATAGGCAATTCACCATCACCTCTTTGATATACTATAGTATAACATGTCAAATCAGAATGATAAATATGGGCCTTTGCAATTTGTCTACAACTTTAACCAAAGAAATTAGGATAATTGTTTTCCTACACTAACTGGGAAAAGAAGTTACTATGAACTGCACCAAAATATTAAAAAAGAAGCATTTACTCAGCAAAAGAGACTCGTTAATCCATTATTACATATCCTCTACAATACTCTATATAAATTATCCGAGTATACGAACAAGAAGACAATATGGTAATGATGTTATGAATATAAGCGCAATGGAGTTGTAACTCTTAATTTACATGTTGTGAAGAGCCATTAGATGTAATGATGGAATCTTCTCATTGAATTCATGTCCAACTTCAAGAAACCTAAGGCATCCATCTTCTGAACAGTTCTTGAAATGTTCCACTATCAATGACCTAAGAGTTCACAGATAAATATGAGTAACGCAAAACCTTAGCCCAAAAACTCTGCATCGCAAAACAAAACTATGTACTCAGGGATCAATTAACTTCACTCTTTTCAGGCTTGAACATTTCAGGCCTTTTGTGACTGTCCAACAAGTTTAACTCCTTGTACAGAAGTAAAACAATGTAGCCAAGTCATCATTATCATCATCATTGAAGAATGTTCCTTGAAAATGGCATCAACAATGGGAAACCCAGCTGCAACTGCAATTCCAGCTATCAATAGCCAGTTAGGTTAGATTCTTTTTTTTTTTTGGTGGGGTTTTTTTTTTTTTTTTTTTGGGGTTTTTGGGGGGGGGGGGGGGGGGGGGGGGGGGGGGGGGGGGGTTCTTAAATGGATGTTCGGTTCTTTTTTCCAGTTATTGCATAGATGATTTGTGTGTGTGGGTGGGAAAAAGGGTTTTGGGGAAGTATAGGCAATTGGAGATCCTTCAGTAACAGTAAACTCTTAACCAGATCAAACCCCAGTCAAGTTTGTGCATCCTGAATAAATTGTCATTATTATAAACTGCTATTTTCAGTAAGCAAACTTTAGAAGGGGTAAAAATAACCAAGGGTAATTGCTCGAAACCCCCTAACATTTCATGTTTTTACACCCCCCACCCCCGACGATTTTTTCCCCTCACTTAACCCCCCGCTGTCGTGAACTCAACCCACTCCGTTAGAGAATCAGTTTTACTTTTCTTTAAAGACAGTAATACACTCTTCTTCTTTCTTTCTTGACCCCAGCCCACCCACCCCTGCAACCCATCCATCGCTGCCACTTCACCGTGGTCGCCATGCGACCTATTTTCTTGACTTCATATCAACTCACTCATCCACTCTCTTTAGCTAAAATCAATGTCTTCAACTAACTCAATAACTTCTCTAATTAATTTGCATACTATTAAGTTGGGTATTTATGGGTATTGGGTTATTGAGTTATTACCCATTTAGCCTCCTTGTTTTATATATATCTCTCTCTTTTCCCTATGAATAAAAGGAATATTTTCTTTTGAGGGTTTCTATTTCTATAAATGGTATCAGAGCGAATTTAGTTATCATACTCCTCCTGTGACAGTACAACTATGGAAGAGCCCCAGATGAGCAGATGAGGAGACCTGAGGAGTACCAAACGGAGCAGGAGAATAAGAATCAAATAGTTGTGCCCCCTCAGGTCGACCAAATTTCTCCCAGCACTTTTCGGAAATGTGATTACCATGTCCACTATGAGTGCACATTTTAAAAGTTATATTTGGCCTAGTAACCGTGAGATATATCAACTTTCCAATCAATTTCCTATATCATCCTGGATCATCCAGTATATGGCTGTCATCAAACCATAAATCCATATTAACTTCCATTAGAGTATTAGCAGGTTTGCATCCCAAAAGTCCGGCTTTCTCAAGAAGATCCAGAGCATACTTTCGCTGGTAAGTAAACTTTGTTTTTAATGTGCAACTTCAATTTCCAGAAAGTATTTTGGACATCCTATGTCTTGATCACAAAATGACGCTTGAGATACTTCTTAGTCTCTAATGACCTAACACTTAACATGAGCGAGGAGGCATAAACTACTTAGACGATCAAGTGACCCCTACTGGTTTGGTTACAGGTCAGCCTGATCCAGTTTTACTTTGGCACTGGCGCTTGGGTCATCCTTCTGTGCGAAAGCTTCAGTCTGTTATTTATATTGAGTCCTCCATCTCTTTTTTAGGTTGTGAGTCTTGTAAGTTAGCTAAGCATCAGCATGCTACCTTTCAAAGTCGAGTCAATAATCGTAATAGTTCTGCTTTTGAGTTGGTCCATTTTGATGTCTGGGGTCCAAGTCGTGTGCCCTCTATTAAGGGTTTTAGATTTTTACTCGTTGATAACTTCTCTCGCATGACTTAATTGTATCTCCTAAAAGAGAGGTCAAAAGTTTTCAGAGTTATTGAACTTTTCTTTAATAAAATAAAAAATCAGTTTTCTACTTCAATTTGTGTGCTTCGTATTGATAATGCCTTGAAGTATGTTAAAAAAGATGTATCTATTTTTTGTTCCAAAAATAAATTATTCATCAGACCTCTTGTTCCCATACATCCAAACAAAATGGTGTTGCTGAACGCAAACAGAGACATATTCTCGATGTCGCTAGAACCATGATGATTCATATGAGTGTTCCGAAATATTTATGTCTGATATTGGGTTAAGTGTTTGTCATCTGATTAAGAGGATGTCCTCTTCTGTTCTCGATAAAATATCTCCATTTTCTTGTCTCTATCCTAACAAAACACCATTCTCCATAACTCCCCGTGTTTTGGATGCATTGTTTTGTTCAGGACTTGTCTCCTGGATTAGATAAGTTATCTCCTAAATGTATAAAGTATGTCTTTGTTGGGTATACAAGAACACAAAAAGGATACCGGTATTATAATCTCTCCATCAGGAAGTATTTGGTGTCTACTGATGTTACGTTCTTTAAGTCTACTTCATATTTCTCTTCACAGATTCCATTCACTATATCTGAGATTGTTCCTCCTTCACTATTTGTGCCGTTACCTACACCTTTTTCTGTAGTTTTTTCACCAGTACCGCCAGTAGAAACTCCGGATCCACCTGCATCAAAGCCAGTTCGGGATTTCAAGTACGTCTACACTCATCGACCAAAAGTTCCTACCTCCAAACCAGTTCCGGCTAACTTTCTCCAGTAGACGGTCCTCCTCCTCCACCATCATCTTCTGATCTTAATATTCTCATTCTCTTCAAAAAGGTAAACAGTTTTGCACTGATCCTATTTCGAATTTCGTTTTTTATTATCTTAACAACACTTTTCGTCAGTTTACTCTATCTTTGTCTTCTGAGTTTATACCCAAGACTTATACAAAGGTGTAATTGGAACCTGCCTGGAAGCAGGCTATGAATGAGCAGATGGAAGCTCTTGCTTCTAAAAGAACTTGGGAGCTGGTTTCGGCACCAATGGATGCAGTTGTTGTTGACTGTCGCTTGTGGTCTTTAATTGAAATATAGCCCACTTGGATCTGTGGATAGATATAAGGCCAGGCTCATGGCCAAATGTCATACTCAGACATATGGCATCGACTATTTTTAGAGATTTTCGCTCGTTGCCAGGATAAATTCTATCAGGATTATGTTCTCCATTGTTGTTAACTTGTCACGTCCATTGTTCCAACTGGATGTCAAGAACGCTTTCTTATATGGGAATCCTCGGAGGAAATTTATATGAAGCAGCCTCCAGGATATGTTGCTCTAGGATAGACAAAAATTTGTCATCTCAAGAAGGTCATATATGGACTCAAGTAGAGTCCAAGGGCGTCGTTTAAAAGTTCAACCTTATCATTTCTGGTATTAATTTTTTCCGATGTCATTCAGATCACTCCTTCTTTGTTCGGCACACAAAGTCTGGCATTATAATTCTGGTTGTTTATGTTGATGACATTTTGCTGACCGGTAGTGATTCAACTAGATTATTAGAGACTAAGAAGTATCTTAAGCGTCATTTTGTGACCAAAGACATGGGATGTCAAAAATACTTTCTGAGAATTGAAGTTGCACATCAAAAACACAGTGTACTTCTTTCCCAGCGAAAGTATGTTACTATGTTCTGACTCTTCTGGAGGAAATATGATTTTTGGATGCAAGCCTATTAACACTCCAATAGAAGCAGTGTGGATTTATGGCTTGATGACATTCATACACTTGATGATCTAGAAAAATATAGGAGATTGATTGTGAAGTTGATCTATCTCACGGTTACTAAGCCAGATATAACATTTGTTGTACGTGTGCTGAGTAGATTCATGCATCAGCCAGAGAGACTCATTGGTTAGTTGCGATAAGGATTCTGCTTACATTAAGATTTGTCTGAAAAAGGGTTGGTGTACAGGAAACATGGGCATGTATGCATTTTTGGATCTGATTCAGGTTATGCTAGTGATCGAGGAGATAGAAAGTCTATCACTAGGTATTGCACCTTTGTTGGAGGAAATCTGGTGACTCGGAGGAGTAAAAAGCAAGATGTTGTATCTCGCTCGAGTGCAAAAGCTGAGTATAGAGCTATGGCTCATAAGGCATGCGAGATGGAATGGTTAAAAAAAATCTACTGATGAAACTTGGTTTCAGACAGCCTGGCCCATGCCAATGCATTGTGATAATCAATTTGTCATCTACATTGCACAGAATCATGTATTCCATGAAAAGACCAAACACATTGAGATTGACTGTCACTTTGTCAGAGATGCCTGGACGAAGAAGGTGGTTACTTTCCAGTTCTGTAATATCTCCCCACCTAATAATATTGTATTTCCATTCTAATTAATTTATTGAATTTACTACCAGTACTATTATTGATTAATCTATTTTGTATATGTGCACAAATACATGTATATACATACATATATATATATATATATATATATATATATATATATATATATATATATATATTAGATTTGTGTTCATGATCTGTGTTCATGCAAGTATGAGTATGTTTGTAAATATATGTATATATTACATATTATTGTCAATATTGTTATTATTATTATTTCATGTACCATATCTAATTGTTATAAATTTCTATTACTATTATTATTATTATTATTCTTAGTATTATTATTTCATGTTCTTATCCAAACCCTTTTCCACTTCCCACATATTTTTCCCTTCTATTTTGTTTTCATTTAGGCCCAAGCCCAAGCCTTAGCCCAGCTCTTCTTTTTTCCTTCTAAATTCTTCATTTATCTATTTTTTCAAAGCCCACATGAGCAAGCCCACAAATCCAAAACCTAACTCCCCATAATCTTATCTATTAAATCCTAATCCTAACTAACTCTAATCAATCTTAACTAATCTCCTTCTTTCCCTCCCCTTCATAGCCGGCAGAGCACCCCAACATCTCCGATTTTCTCCTCCATCCGAGCACCATGCAACACCTACCATCCCCTCCATGGCCGCCAGCCAACTGCAAGAGCACCCCCGCCATCACCACCTCAGCCTCCGCGGCCTCCGCAGCCCGCCCTCACGGCCTCCTCCTCTATCTGCTCTCCACCGAGAGCCATCGATGGTCGTCACCAACACCGTGACCATCACCTCCACCTCATCCCATGCACATCCCCTTCTCCGTCATGCTGCATAGCTCGCCTGCCCTCCTTCATCATCAACCCACGGAACCTGAGATCCCACCACCTTGATGCACAGCCGACATGGCGATCACCACGCACACCCCCATCTCCTCCACCATGGGTCTGTCGTGCCATCTCCCACCTCTGCCATCGCCAGAGCCCGCAACTCCTCCCATTGTCGTGACCACCGTGTACACCTCTCCTCCTCCTCAGGTCGTGGCGGAGCACAGCCGCTGCAACCCTCCCCTTGGCCTTCTCTTCCACTCCATCAAGCCATGCACATCACCCATGGCCGGATCTCCCTTCTGCAGCCACGACAGCGCCTCCTCCTTGCGTCGTGAGGCCACCGGCCAACCAACGAATCTCTGGAACAGTCTGTCACCCCCCGCACCCATCTCCATCAACCGCGGCCTCCGCGATCTCCGGCAAGAGCCCAACACCCAACAACCCACAGTGGCTGAGCCCTCATTCTCCCTGTCTCAGGTATTCTCTCTATTTTGGTGTAAAATGAATTAGTGTGCATGTATATTATGTGCATGTGTGTGTTTATTAATGTGCATGTATGTGTTATAAATGAGTGTGTTAATGTGTTAAGTTTGAAATTGTGTTTATATTGTGTGAATGATTATATGTGTGTTGATGTGTGTGTGTGTGTGTGTTTGGTGCATGTGTGAGTGTATTGGAAATGTTCATGTATGTGTAGGTATATGTTTGTGTATATATATTGTATGTGTATGTGTGTGTGTATATATATATATATATTTATGTATAAGTTTGTGTGTAAGTATGCATGTATGTTATATGTATAAGAGTGTACGTGTATGTATGTGTTGTGTATGTGTACGGGTGTATACCAGTACGTGTATATATTTGTGTTCCTGTGAGTTCATGTGTTTGGTTGCATGTTTGCAGCGATTCGGATCCAATTGCGTGATCTAAACCAGTAACAGAGGATCCGGACCCAATCCGAATTTGAATTTGTTGTACACCCGATACACTGGCGATTCGAAGACCGACACACGAGATGATTCGAAAATCCGTACTGATTCGTACAGTGAAGACCAGACGGCAATTTGGGCCCAAAACCTCGTCATTTCATGTGAGTGTCTGTTCTTATATAATTTCCTTATTTACTACGGTTAGTAGGCATTTATATGTTACTCGTATTATTTCATGTGATTGTCTGATATATTTTACCAGTGTGATTATGCATATTATTTCATGAGATATCAGTAAGCGTTCACTTTAATTATATAGTTTATCTGAACGTTTATCAGCATCATTTTATGTGATTATTTGTTGTCACTATTGATTCAGAACTAGTTATGGTATATCTTGCACTGGACTTGATCTCATAATTGACCAACTTGTGATAAATTCTAGAATATAATTCGATTGACCTTGAGGTTGATTGGTTCATGATTGAGACTATAGATTCATATTTTACGTGGAGTACTTATCAGACTTGTTATTCATTCAGTTGGTGAAAACTTAGATGAGAATTCATTAAATATTAATGACGTATTAGATATGTTGTTACTTTATTAAAAGACTAAATTTCTTATGCTTGGATTGTTATTGACTTATTTAGAGTTAGAGTTAATTGACATGAGGTTTGTGTTCTTTTTAGAGGATTTTGATTAGTGTTCTGATGAGATTGATGTAGCTGGATTTATAGTTGTGAGGATTTTCGGATTTACCCTGATTATATTAATTGAATATTGATGATATTATTGATATTGACTACTAGATGTAGAGATGATGCGGACATCCGATGACCAGAAGCCACGAAGTTATTCATTCAGTTATGGGGAGTTTGCACTTATTTTTTATGTTGAGTTGTTTTATTCTTGTATTCTGTTCTAGTCTTTTCTCTATTTTAGTCCCATATCGATTGTGTGGAAAAAGTTGTAGTCTTGTAAGCCTATATAAAGGCACGAGTCAATAAGATTTAAAAAAGGAAAATTGATCAATGAAATTTTTTTTAGCATTTTAAAAAAAAATCTTTTTTTGGATTTTGAGTATGAAAACAATATCCCAATTATCCCCTCCAAATCTTATCGCCACTTTCCTATTCTTATCTTAAACACAAATACCACTCATTTATCTCTCCACCATCCAATTTCTTTTCAACAAAATAAAAAAAAGATCTGCTTCCAAAAAAAAAAAATCAAAACAGGGATCAAAATACTATTTCCGAGGTTATTTCTCCCTCTCTTCTTCCCTGTGGACCCCACCTCTCCTCATATCTCTCCTTTTCTCCATCAAACTGCAGCCAATCAGAACTATCAGCAGTCAAGGCCTTCACCAACAAGCCAGCCCCTTCCTCTTCCCTCGGGCTCCACTGCGTGCGCCAACAAACACCCCACCTGCTGCCCTCTCTCCCTTTGCATCTGCCACCAACACCACCTTGCCATCGTCGCGTGCTCAAGCACCAGTCCGACAGCATCTCGACCGCTACTCCTTGTCTTCGTCTTCTCCTTCTCCAGGCACTGTTGTTGTCGTGCAACCTCTGTTGACATCTTTCCTACGCCCTCGACAACGCCGCCACCTTCGACGTCCTCGTCCTCTTCCCGAGATTGCCACCTCTTCGAGCTTAACTGTTCGTCTGCCATTCTTCTGCGATCACCTCGCCGAATACGCTGCTACTGACGCGTGATATCCAGCACATCATTGAGTTAATCCAAAGCTAATTTTTCTGACTTGCCACACCCTACATTGGATCCCACCAAGCAAATCGAATTTAAATGGCAAGTTAATGAGTTGTCACTAGAGGTCAACCAACCATGTCTTATCCCAATAGATCCATTTTTATGAGGACAAGTTTTGGAGCTATGTAGTGACAAAGAATATCAGTCAGATGAAGAATGTTACCATCTACGGTCGAGCTATATCCGATAACTCCTTGAATGTTGTTATGGGAGAATCTAGCATTACTCAGATTATCAACTTTTCTCCCTTACGATTAAATAAAGGTTGCATTCTATCACATTTTACCTGTTAGGATACCTCTTATTCTCATTGTTAATATAACAACTAAGCTGTCACGTTCATCTAGGTTGGTACCCATAATAATTTCTTTTGATAGGAGTTGATAAGATTGTTGATACAGTAGCTCAAGTGGATAAAATTGTATGTCCAATAAAGAGTTAAGTGAGTGACCCTTTTAGCGCATGTTAGGCACTAAACTAAGCTCTCAACTACTAGTGATTTTTGAGTCTGCATAACTGAATCTGCATCACATTTTCATACATGTGCACGATCAACACATGGGAAATCAGTGATATGTCTGAACAAAGCAACGCTAACTGTAATTTATGAGCTTGCATCAGGAAGCTATTTAAAACTTTAGTATTAACAACTTATGATGGTTTGAATTCGTCCGAAATGGTTTCCCCAGGAACTGTTAATGATTTGCATGCTGTAGTGTGGATTTTTCAAAATCTTAAAGAAATCAAATTACAATATTTATGTTAATATCTTTTTAAAGATTTTGAAATTAGTCTTATTTTCAATGTTTGGCATTCAGTGGATTGCAAGTATTTGACCATAACTTTAACAACCTACTGGTTGTAAGTCTTCCCTGAGTCATTTTTTGAGAGTTCCCACATTGAGTCTACACCCAGATATTCATCCCAATACAGCAGGAAAATGTGATAAAACTTTAAATGATAAATTATCTGGTGTATTCTAATGATATCTGATTGTTTGAAAATAATAATCTATTGAGTGAAGAGTTGCAGCAAGTAGACATAGATGTGTTAGAGTATGAGAAATTTCTACATCAACTCGACAGAGTTGAGTTTTCTCCCACCTAGGGAGATGAATGATGCGGACATCCGACGATCAGAAGCCACGAAGTTATTCATTCAGTTATGGGAGTCTGTACTTATCTTTTATGTTGAGTTGTTTTATTCTTGTATTTTGTTTTAGTCTTTTCCTTTATTTTAGTCCCAAATCAATTGCGTGGAAAAAGCTGTAGTCTTGTAAGCCTACATAAAGGCATAAGTCAATAAGATTTAAAAATGGAAGATTGATCAATGAAATTATTTTGAACATTTTCAAAAAAAGAAATTTCTTTTGATTTTGAGTGTGAAACCAATATCCCAATAATCCCCTCCAAATCTTATCCCCACTTTCCTATTCTTATCACTTAACTCAAATGCCACTCATATCTCTCCACCATCCAATTCTTTCCAACAAAATAAAAAAAAAGATCTGCTACCAAAAAAATCAAAACAGGGATCAAAATACAATTCC
>JAVJIF010024108.1:0-52486 GCA_038442645.1 Agave tequilana | reverse complement strand
CATCACCGCCTTTCGCCGCCGGCCTCTGCATCCTCTCTCTGGCAACCTTGCATCACCCCCTGTCGCCGCCGGCCTCTGGATCCTCTCTCTGGCAACCTTGCATCACCGCCGGCCTCTGGATCCTCTCTCCGGCAACCTGACATCACCGCCTTTCGCCGCCAGCCTCTGGATCCTCTCTCTGGCAACCTTGCATCACCGCCTGTCGCCGCCGGCCTCTGGATCCTCTCTCTGGCAACCTTGCCGAGAGTGAAGAAACCCTAACAGTAAGTATTTTGCAAATTAAAAATTTAGGATCATTTGCTTCGTTTTCTTCGGTCATTATTCTTTGTGAAGATCAAATCATTTTGCTTCTAATTCATAAGGCTTGTTGTTATTGAGATACTGATGAATATACAAAAAGTGCAGAATATACAAAAAATGAATTGAACTTTAATTTGCTCTTATAATGTACAGAATAAGTTGTAGGCAGTGTAATTGAAAATGTGCAGGATAATTGAAATCTTATAAGTTGTAGGCAGTGTAAATGAAATCTTATTGAAATGTGCAGAATATACAAAAAAAAATGAATTGAGCTTTAATTTGCTCTTATAATTTTTTGTAAATTGAGCTATTTCTTATTCCAGTAATATTATTCTCAGTTTAATCTCTTTCATTGTTGATTGCCTGTTACAGAATGGAAAGTGAAGGTGGATGTGCTCATGTGGTTGATCATATTATGACTGGGATGGATGATTTGGTTGTGCCAAACGTTGATGAACACTTAAAACCCCAAATTGGAATGGTTTTCAACACCCTCGATGAAGTGGAATTATTTTATAAGAAATATGGTAAAGCTGGAGGTTTTGATGTTCGTTCTAGCACAACAAATTTTCGTAATGGAAAGTTAATCAGTAAAACTTTTGTTTGTTCAAAGAAGGAGAAACAAAAGGGATGTCATCTGAAACCCGACGATGTGGTACAAGTAGAACATCTTGCAAGGCCTTAATCCGAGTGAAAATGGACCAAGAACAAAAAGTATGGAAAATCCATAAATTTGTGGAAAATCATAACCACAATTTTATTACACCAAGTCGAAGTCATTTATTGCGGGGAAACCGCAATGTATCAAATGCGAAGAAAACATTGATGAAGCAGTTTAGAGAAGTAAACATACCAACAAATAAGCAAATGGCTTTCATGGAAAATACTAGTGGAAGTTTCAGTCGAATTGGATGTACTGAGACTGATCTTAGAAATCATGAAAGAGACTTGAGAGAGGAGAGAAGAGGTCATGATGCACAAATGATGATAGATTACTTCCAATGGCAACAAGAGAGAAATCCGTCATTTTATTAT
This sequence comes from Agave tequilana, assembly GCA_038442645.1. Taxonomy (NCBI): domain Eukaryota; kingdom Viridiplantae; phylum Streptophyta; class Magnoliopsida; order Asparagales; family Asparagaceae; genus Agave; species Agave tequilana. The sequence continues at coordinate 51,151 of JAVJIF010024108.1, read as the reverse complement.
GTGTTCGAAGTGGACGATGAAAGCCGACTAACTCATTGTTTATGGGTGGATAGTATTGCAAGGGTGAATTATGAATACTTTGGAGAAGTAGTTTCTTTTGATGCAACACATAATACAAATCAATATGCTTAATCTTTGTACCTTTTATGGGTATAAATCATCATTGGCAATCGATTTTTCTAGGATGTGGTTTCATACCGAATGAAGGGGCAAAGTCTTTTATTTGGTTGTTTGAAAAATGGTTGGAAGTAATGGGGCGTCCTCCTTCTGGTATGGTTACGGACCAAGATCTTGGGATATGCACCGCAATTAAAAGTGTTTTTCCTCATATTCGCCATAGATTTTGCATTTGGCATATTTTGGACAAACTTCCGGCTAGACTCGGTGTATGGGCCTTTAGAGAAGAATTTGTTAATCCTTTTAAAGAAAATATTTGGGGGCCGATAATTCTCAAGAGTTTGAAGCACAATGGGATACAATTGTTAAAAATTTGGTTTGGAAAATAATGAATGGCTGATGGAGATTTATAATATTCGTAAGAAATGGGCTCCTGTATATCATAAACAACACTTTTGGGCCGGGATGTCGAGTAGTCAAAGGAGCGAAGGGATGAATGCATTGTTAAAAATGCACGTATCAAAAAAAAATTCACTACATGATTTTGTCATTATTTTTGAAAGAGCTTTAACGAGGCAAAGAGAAGAAGAGCTTATAGAAGATCATCAATCACTAGAGAAAAAACGAAATTGAAGACAATGTGGCCAATGGAGAAGCAAATGAGTCAAATCTACACGAGGTGCATATTTTACATCTTTCAAGTGGAACTTGAACATAGTTTAATGTATAATATTGTATTGGCAAAAGATGATGAAAATGTCACTTATTACCAAGTGAATTATTGTGGCGTAGAGGAGAATAGGAAACATGTGAAGTATTGCAAGTCAGAAAAAATGGCAAGTTGTTCGTGTTTCATGTTTGAATTCAAGGGCATCCCTTGTAGACATCTTTTAGCATATCTTCGACATACTAATCATGTTGAATTGCCAAAGCAATATATTTTAACAAGATGGAACGAGATGTCAAACGAAGAGGAGTTGTTTTTAGGGATGGGAATATTGTTGGAGATGAAAAAAACAAAAATTTTGCTTCTCGTTTTAGTGAATTAACTTCTCTAGCAAATGAAGTTGTTGATGAGGGACTATTCTCTAATGATGCATATAAATATGCGCGTAACAACCTACACGCAACTATAAGAGAGCTACGAAGTATGAAGTTCAAAGACAGTGAGGAGAATGGAGAAGATATGCAAAATAAGGAGAAGGCAAAGGAGTTATTTGAAGTTAATGTGCATGATCCTAATCAGGCTAAAACAAAGGGGCGACCTCGGGGAGGAAGGTGGAAACCAATGAGAGAGATGAGAAAAGTTCGGGCTCGAAAATGTAACTTGTGTGGCATGCGAGGACAAAATCATGACAGTAGAAATTGCCCTCTTAAGCTAACAAGGTAATATATTATTTGTTGGATTTATATTTTTTTTTGGAATGCATTTTTTTAACTAATATTTGATTTCCTTATGCTTGCTCAGCGACCCTAAAGCACAGATGTGCTCGACAGGTGATGCGTCTTCATCTTTGGAGGAATATTCGGATGAAGGTAATTGTTTGTATATATAATAATATTTGATTGTATTTGATATTTATATGCTTAGTCTGACTCTAATTTTTATGTGTTTTTGTAATAGCAGACGATGTTGACGTCATTACACAAAGTTGAAATTCAGTTGAATCAATTTGTGGTGATGAAAGAAATGAGGTGGAGATGAAGGATATATGGTGGAGAGGGATGAAAGAAATGAGGTGAGCGATGTCAAGAGGGACTTTTGGGAGTCTCTGTATGTTCCTGGAGTGGAGATGAAGGATATATGGTGGCCTCTTCTTGCTAATGATATTTGATTGTATTTTTCAGAAAAGACTTTGGCCTCTGTTGTAGTTGAATCAGTTTGTATGTTAAGTTGAATCATTTTGCATTTGAAAAATTTTGGATTTGTATACTGTCTGAAAAGTTTGTATGTGAAACATTTTGGATTTGTAGTTCTACCAAAACTGACATTATTTCAGGCTCCTCCTGTCGGTTATGGTCTCTTTTAATTTAAATATTGGGCAAGATGAGGTTAGCGCTTTAAACATGCAATTTATTTCTGGGACAGGTGATCTGTTATGAGTATCTGGTCTATTTGTTCCTTGTTTACCTGTTATGAGTATCTGGTCTATCTGATCTTCCAAACATTACCAATATAGAACGCCAAGTATTAATTTGTCTGGTATGGTCACACCTGAATCCTTTATGTTCCTCTGACAGCCTTGAGATGCAGGCTTCTCTTGATGCATATCCTGCTGCAGTTCATGAGTTCCGCATTCCTCCCAGAGCACTTCTTGGTTTGCATTCATATTGTCCTGTCCATTTTGATGTTTTCCATGCGGTGCTTGTTGATTTAAGTATACACATTGCCCTTTTGAAAGCTGGTAGCTCACTTTCACAGAAGGTACCAAGGTTTGTGACAGCTTCAGTTTCTAAGGTGGATGCATGCTTGCAAGAAATGTTTACATATACTTACATTTCATTTAGTTGCCATCGTCTAAAATTTCAGCATGTCTCACATGGTGGAAAATGTAGCTGGAAAGCATTATGAAGGGCCCAATCAAGTAAGCATGTTCTGTAATCTTCTGATTCTAAGATATGTTTATAGATTCTTGTATAATTATATTGTAACGCATGTTTTGAGTGGATCTGAAATAAATCTACATTGAGAAGATCATTTTGAACTGCCTGTCAATTCCATCTCTCTTTGGCTATTGGATTCAGATGTGTCAAGCAGTACCTCCTATTCACAGATTCAAAGTGATGTCACCTGAGGACATAAGACTCGCAACTGTATAAAGAACAAAGCACCACTTATATGAAGATAGCATCAGAATGAACAATGTAAAGGTCATTTTAACAACTGATAAGTGTTACAGATATTGTGGCTGGTAGCATAGTTTCTATGCAAACAACTTATACCACTTTTAAGTCCAGATGTTAAAGCCTACGCAGACAGGGCTTAGGCTGATATGATATTTTGAAACCCCAGCAACAGAATTTGGGAGCAATGTCAATGGTCCAAACATTAAACTGGAAGTGAATGCATTGTTCTTCATTGGACAGAGTAATAATACACGACATGAAATATACAAGCGGAACGAATCACATTGCCAGAAAAATATGATGCAACAGAATGACAAATTCAAAACATACATATTAAGGATAGATGACAATATCCTCAAGTAAACAAAAATACGAGACTCAAAGTCAAAGACTACTGCATAATATTTTAGCCCAATTACAAAATGTTACATCAACCGCACACAACTACAAAATGAATTAAAAACCATTCAATTCATTGATTTCCAAACACACATAAAGAGAACAATGAGCACAATCCATACCACCGTCGCTATAATAAAGCCAGTAGTAAAAGCTTTCTTGTATAACTGCTTAGACCGGAGCTCACGTAGTTCGTTGTTATTCTCCATAATTAGCTGTCCCTGCTCTTGCAACTGGCCATAAAGGTCAGTAAGACTAGCTTGATCCATATAATTTTCATCAACATCTCCCCAAATGAAAAAGTCACACCCGTAAGGAAAGTCGGGACAGTTGAAGTATGGACGTCCAGGGTTGTTGTGAGAGACTGAAATCTTTTCATGAGTCAACAACCAACATTTGCATCTCGCCCGACACGACCTAGGCGTGAGGCATTGTGGCTTAAACGGGATCTTGAGGAGTACAAACTATTGCGATTTGCACATGAGTTGCTACCTTTGCCAACTTTACTAGTAGCACCTCTGGATTGGGCCATCTTCTGAGGTAAAGAAGAAAATATAACTGCACAAGGAGAACATTAGCGTCTAACATACAACAAAAAGAAGGAACATATTGCATTGGAAGAAGAGGAGAAGCAAACATTTTGCAATAGTTATGCACAAGAGCAAAATGTAGGGCTCAGTAAAGTCATCATTGCCATGACCTCTACGTGAGGGGTTGCTCTACAGCAGAGCATCCAACCCTCTTAAAAAAACCCACATTAATTTTTCCATATATTAAACTCGTAAAGTCATCATTTATGCACATTTCATTGCCCTCATATTACCCAAAATAATATCAGAAGGAGAACATTAGCCTCTAACAACAAATAGAAGAACATATTGCAATGAAAAAAAGAGTACTTGCAAACATTTGAAATGGTTATGCGCAAGGAGCAAACGATGTAGGGCTCAGTAAAGTCATCATTGTCCATGGCCTCTACGTGAGGGGTTGCTCTACAGCAGAGCATCCAAGGCTCTAAAAAAACCCACATTAATTTTTCCATATATTAAACTCGTAAAGTCATCAGTTATGCACATTTCATTGCCCTCATATTACCCAAAATAATATCAGAAGGAGAACATTAGCATCTAACAACAAATAGAAGAACATATTGCAATGAAAAAAAGAGTACTTGCAAACATTTTGAAATGGTTATGCGCAAGGAGCAAACGATGTAGGGCTCAGTAAAGTCATCATTGTCCATGGCCTCTACGTGAGGGGTTGCTCTACAGCAGAGCATCCAAGCCTCTAAAAAAACCCACATTAATTTTCCCATATATTAAACTCGTAAAGTCATCAGTTATGCACATTTCATTGCCTTCATATTACCAAAATAATATCAGAAGGAGAACATTAGCCTCTAACAACAAATAGAAGAACATATTGCAATGAAAAAAAGAGTACTTGCAAACATTTTGAAATGGTTATGAGAGCAAACAATGTAGGGTCAGTAAAGTCATCATTTCCAACGATCTCTATGAGGGGTTGCTCTATTGCGGAGCATCCAATCCTCTTAAAACACCCTAATATTCTGTTTGCCCACGTATTAGCTTGTAAATTTATCATGATCTCAATAACAACAAGCCTTATGAATTAGAAGCAAAATCGTTGGGAGCCGTCGGTTTAATCCCAACAGAGGATCCCAAAGAAAATCCCAAAGAAAATCCCAACACTGAGGCTTGAAACAGATCCATTAAGAATTCAAACTGAGGTTCCATATTTTTCTTCATATACCAGAATATGAACCAGTCTGATCATCTTGCAAGTGTGAACTCACATTCAGTATAGTTTGTTCCCAAAACTCAAGCAAGAACGATATCAAGACTGCACCAGTATACGTAATTAATATTAACATAGACCCAAAGAAAATCCCAACAGGGCCCTGTCTGAATGTTTCGCAACCGAAGATTACTCTATATATATATTCCGAGAGACCGATCGAGAGAGAGATCGAGAGAGAGCATCCAGAGCATCCAAGCAAAAGGATTTGATCTTCACAAAGAATAATGACCGAAGAAAACGCAGCAAATGATCCTAAATTTTTAATTTGCAAAATACTTACTGTTAGGGTTTCTTCACTCTCGGCAAGGTTGCCGGAGAGAGGATCCAGAGGCCGGCGGCTAAAGGCGGTGATGCAAGGTTGCCAGAGAGAGGATCCAGAGGCCGGCGGCTAAAGGCGGTGATGCAAGGTTGCCAGAGAGAGGATCCAGAGGCGGCGGTGATGCAAGGTTCGCAGAGAGAGGATCCAGAGGCCGGCGGCGAGATCTGGGTCCAAAGTGCCGAGAACGGGATGTGGTTCTCTGGGGAGAACGAGAGGTCTCTGGAGAGAGATCGAGAGAGAAAAAGGAGCCGAGAACTTCGAAAAGATAGCGGTGGAGGCGGCGTTGAAGAAGGAGAACAGGGATGCCGAGAGAGAGGGGGCGAGCTTACCGGCGGCGAGGGTTCAGGCGAGGAAATGGGATGCCGAGAGAGAGAGAGAGGCGATACCTCAGATGGATAGGGACGCGAGACCCAGATCTCAATGGATCTGAAGCAATATTAACAATGGTGGGCCCCACATCTGGTTGACATCCCCGCGCAATCTCCAGAGATGAAATCGACGGCTCCCAAAGACTTTCGCACAGGCCTCTGTGCGAAAGTTTCGCAACCGAAGATTACCCTATATATATATATAATATATATATATATATATATATATATATATATCTGTGTGTGTGTGTGTGTATTAGCCGATAGCTGAGAGTTCCTCTCAGCCTGGGGTGACGTGGCACATTATGAGTCACATAATTCGACAATCTAAAATGACGTCCCGTTTTTGAAAATAATTGAAATTGCTAAAAAACCTCTATCGTTTGTCTTTTCTTGAAATGATGAATTAGTTTTATATTCTTTATTATTATTTTTTCTCCCCTTTTATATGTTTATCTCTCTGTGTCTCCTCACGCTGTCAGATCTTGGTCGCTGTCTTGTAAAACAAATGGTTTGAAAATGAAATTTCATACTGCGACTATGATCACAGAATTCAATTTTATCTGACAATTTATTATTATGAATGCGACTAAAAATCGCAGTCTAATTAAAATTTATTAATAAAAGACTGCGACCTTGGTCGCAAAAATGAAAAATAAGTTAAAAAATACTGCAACCAAGTTCGCAGTGTTATCAAACAAAACTTTTCAAAAAGACTCCTATTACATAAGATTGCGACCAATGTCACAGTCTTCGGTCGCAGTCTTCTAACCATCTTAATTACTTAACTTTTGAGACCTTGTTCACTGCTTCAATTGATAATGTCTCTTGTTTCATAAGAATGCGACCATGGTCGCAGTATTCTATTTAGATTATTAATAAAGAATATTATGACGAAGGTCACATTGTTATCAAACAAAACATTCTCAAAGAAACTGCTGTTATATAAGACTGCGACCGAAGTCGCAATCTTCTAATCATCTTAATTAATTAACTTACAAGATTATTGTCACTGTTTCAATTGACTGCGACTCTTATTTTATAAGACTGCGCTTACGGTCGTAATATTCTATTTAGCTTAGCAAAGTCAAAAAAAATACTACGACCCTATTTGAAAAAATAAAAAAAGGCTGCAACACTGCGACCAAAGGTCGCAATGTAAAATAAAAATAAATCTAAAAAGTGAAAATGATATTAAAAAATTTAAATCTAAATTTTTCTTTTCAGAAACTGCGAATTCGATTGTAGTTTTAGAAAACAAAAAAATAAAATAAAATAAACTGTTTCAAGTCGAAGAAATAAATTTTTATTGTGATTAAAACATCTTTCAAAAAAAAAAACTTTAACATTAATGCGACCATGGTTGCATTCTTTTAAAATAATTTATTTTTCTAAAATTTAGTAATCAAGATCTGTAATTTTTTTATTAGAAAAAACTCAAAATTTTCAGATCTATAATTTTTTAAGTGGAGGAACAGTTGTAGCCAGGTTAAAAGTGAAACTGAGGGTATTTTAGTCATTGGGCAACGAAAAGTGATTGAGGGTCTTCTTTTACCGCCTAAATTTTTGACTTCTCTGCGGCTAATATGAAGCCACGTCATGCCGACTGAGAAACTCTCTCAACTGTCGGCTGAGGTACAGTAACCCCATATATGTGTGTCCTTCCAAAAGGATTTGAGGTCGAATTCTTCCCACTCAAATACAATTATATGTCATCCAAATACAATATCCACTTCCTTGAAGTTGATCTATATTATTTCAAGTATCTATAAACTAAAAATTAAGTATTTTAAATATTTTTTGCTCATGCATCATGTAGGAAAAAAGCGGACAGCTTAAATAGTGAGTTGGTTAGTTTAACGGTGTAGAAATTTGAAATCTAATAAAAATTTGTTCGTAGGGATTTTTAAATATTTAGATCATAATCAAATGGCCGGATCAAGAATTTACATGTCCAGAGACATAGATCTAACCAACTCACTACTTTCAGTCGTCTATTTTGCGCCCCTTGATAGACGGGCAAAGAGTATTCAAAATACTTGATTTTTAGTTTATAAATACTTAAAATAATATATATTAACTTTAACGGAGTGGATCTTGTATTCGAATGTAGGAGGTTGAATTTGAGTGGGAAGGATTCGATCTCAAATCCTTTTGGAAGGACACAACTCTATATATAGAGCAGGGGGACAAATAAAATAGAGTTTTTAAACTCTATGTCAGGAGTTCGGTCGACTGACATGCATAGGAGTTGGATCAGTCGACATTTCAGTCGATCGATGTTGCACATAGAGAAGGAATCCAGTTGTCAATCGACCGGACGCAACTCTAGCTTTTACAGGGAGTTGGAGATCTGCACGGTCCTTGTCCCATGAGTTATGGGCTAGCCTTCAGTTTGAACTAACTCGAACCAGTTGTGCCCCTAGTATCTTTCTATTAAAAATTTTAAATTGCATTCACTGTTTTTTTCCTCAAAGTAAACAATGGTCCTAAAAGAAGGTTAATAAGTAGTCAATGAAAACAATCCTAAATACAATTGAAAGCAGTAAAGTCCTTTCGAGTTATAGAACTTCACAACACACGCAGGTGCAAGAAGATGATAGATACAAAAGTACAAGTAAACGGATGCGTCAAAAACAAAATGCATATCAGATACACCCTACACACACACACACACACACACACACACACACAAAAAAAAAAAAAATCATGTAGCAAAAGTCAAGCTAAGCCTGAAAACAAAAAATCAGGGCTTCGGAATATCGTAGATCACGCATCATCCGAGCCACTGCCTTCTCCCCTTTCTTGTGCGTCCTAAGAATGATAGTCAGAGATCTCTCCTGCGGACGTCCAGTCCAAGACCCGCATCGCCCTCTCCCTCTTCCCGCCCAGCGGGCCGTAGTCGGGATAGGTAATAGGTTGATATGAGACACTCTCCTTCTCCTGTGCTTCGTACGTAATAGGTTGCTCACTCGCAAGAGCTCCTGATCCGATAGAAAGTAAATCAATTCCCCCAGAAGCCAAGTCAGCACCAATCCTCTCATCATCGTCATGCACTTATCCAAACCAAGGGCCATCACATAATAATGTACAGGCTAGCGTTTCTTAATTATCACCAAAACAACGTCACGATAAGGGCCGTTTGTTTCGCGTAAAAATCCGTAATTCGTAAATGACCTACAACCCAGTTACAACTACGGTGTTTGTTTGGACCGTAATTCGTAAAAGACTTACACAACCCAATTACCTCTCACTTGCAACCCAATTACCACTCACTTACAGCCCAGTTACAGTTAATTTTGTGGTCATGCAAATTTGTATTATTTTTTTATATTAATATTAAATTTTTTTAATATTTAGCAATTTTAATATTTATTTGCAATATTAAAATTTTTTAAATTACCAAATAGTTAATTTTGTGATCAACTTTTTCACTTACGACTTACACATTACGACAACCAAACACCGTAAAACACAATACACTTTTTTACTTACAACTTTATATTACCAACCAAACACCATAAAGCTTACATACATGTAACTCATTTACAAATGTAAAAATTTTACTAATTACAACTTACGAATTATGGTCAATTATGACAACCAAACAGACCCTTAGAACAACTGACAAGGCTCCCAGAACTGACTTGGTTAAATTTGGTCAACCTTTGTTTCATAACCTCTCGTGAATTGTGTTTTAGTGCAATATATACTTTATCTCTTCTTTTTAGATTTTAATATAATACAATTAGTCATGAATACATGTTTCCTTGTTCGGCGTTTGCTTGTTCTTTGAGGGAGCAAATTGGCTCCACAAATCGACCAGACACGTGTCATATTGCTAGTCAAGTGGTACATAATCTCGGGTTCACAGTCTACACCAATTTGTGCCAAGAAACTGCTCCAAGAATCACATTTTTTTTACCAACTACTATGAAATAGCGAAACTAATTTTCTTTTCTTTTAACGCAAAGGTTGCTGACAATTGAAAATCTGGCTGTGTAAAGAAAGGGGGAAAAAAAAAAAATCAAAGTAAATTCTAATGGGGCCACCGGTCCACGGACCATAGCTACCTGAATTTATTTACAAACTAACCCACATCATCTAACCAACAACACGAGGGGGGGAGAGAGAGAGAGAGAGAGGAACTCCATCTCACAATCAAAAAAATCTATGAATTTACAAATGGAAAAGAAAACCAAAAATCATCATCGTCGCCATTGCCATTGCCATTGCCGCAACTACTCAGATACCTCAGGTATGCTCATCAAAGCTGGCCTCCAGCGCCGGCTGCCCTCCTCCTCCGCGTGCACGCTCACGTGACCTCTGCTCATGATTTCCACAAGAACTTGCTCCTTGCTCATCCCTCTCTGCAAAAGCTCCTCAAGTTGCTTCCTTGTGATCTTAATCTTCACCTTCTCTTTTTCTTCATCCTCTTCGTATTTTCTTGAACTCACTGAGCTCTTCTCGTAGTCCCAATCTTCTTCTTCGTCACCGTCGACCCACGTCGCGACTCGGTGGCGATCGATGCAGTTGCCCATTCTCTCTGCAAAATTACAATCCTTTCCTCTTCTTTTTTTTTTTTTTTTTTGCCCCTTGATTATTTTTCTCTGTTTTTGTTGTGGAAATTGTGAAGGAGATGCACAATGATTTTGAGGAATTATTTGAAGGCCTCTTTATATAGAGAGGAGAAATGAGAACCAGTCAACAACCTAAAATGCCACGTAGGCACGTCATGGTCTGAGAGAGAGAGAGTACCAGTCAGCAACCACTTCGGTCTCTTTTGGCAGGGATCTGTGCTTTTTAATCACCGATTGATAAAAGCACCCGGAGATTCAGCTACAGTTTTGTGGGGCCCGAGTGAGTGGGTGAAGAAAGTGGAGAAGGAGACATCCGTGGAAGTTTTGAATGGGTCGCGCGCGTGTGAAAGGGGTACGGAACGGAATCTCAGGGGTTTGGAGAAGGACCAGTGTGAACGAGGTTCTCCAGAGAATCTTTTGTCTTTTCACTGTCTTTAATTTTTATCGTTGGATTCGACTCTTTCCGCGTGCTATAAAAATGAATTCAATGTTCGCTGGATTCTTAGCGGGATAAAAATTATTAGCTATTTTATTGCAGTTTTAGTTTTATAGTGATCTATATTTGTTTCAATAATTTTATTTATAAAACTTCATTGTCTTTATTTCTGATTTATATATATATACCTCATAATCGTTATTCACTATTTCATATTAGTTTTAATAAAAATAGTTTTCAAAAAGAGATTTCGCTACAGCTCCTATATCAATCCGTAATTAAGAAAAAAAACTCAACTTCATAATTTAATTTCCTACAACAACCTCTTTGTTAAAACCAACCAAGTGAATATAGTATCAAGTGCAAAAAAACTCATCTGTGGCGAAAGACGCAAATCTCCCCTAGTAATCACCTCGAAAAATAGATTGCTTCGAAAATACAGATTGCTGGTATATAGAGGACTGTGATCATAATCGCAGTCCTCATAACAAATGCATATTTCTGAGTTTTTATTAGGACTACGATCATGATCGTAATCCTCACAGAAATGCTATGTTTTTGTGTCTTTATATAGTCCTTACAAAAATGTTATGTTTACGAGTCTTTGTAGGATCGCGACCATGATCGCAATCCTCTTTATTAGGATTGCTATCATGATCGCTGTTCTCACAAAAATACTTTGATTTAGTTTTTATTAAAACTGCGATCATGATCACAATCCTAAAAAGCACAATTTCTCACAGTCTATATTGGGACTGTGATAATGATCGCAGTTCTCACAAAATGTCTTAATTTTTAATTAACAAAAGAAGTGTGATCATAGTCACAACTGCCACTGGTAATCATGAGTTGCAATTCTCATGTCAGCTTCGCCATCATTAGAAGACTTTCGTTCACCGACATTGAATGACGCTCAATACTTTCCAAATCTAAAAACCATATCGATCACATGCACAAACGAAACACAATGCGAGCACGAACAAACGAGACCTCAAAAAGCCTATCTTAAAAAAAATTTGGTCTGGGGGCTCCACCCTCTGAGACCCCCACGAGGACATGACCGCGCAGGTCATTCTGCGAATTACTTTACATTTGGGTAAAAGTTGAGGGGAGAGCAAAAGAGAAAATGAAAATATATAAATAAGTGATAGGTATCAATTTATGCTGACCTGGATGAGACTGTAACGAATAAAAATAAAGGGTTGAGTTTTTTTTAATTTATGAAGAAAAATAGGCGGCTGTAACGAAAATTTTTCTTTCTAAAATATAATTAAAGAAAAACAGGTTAAAATTAAGGACATCTGCTTTGTCTACTTGACTAAAATTGGAATATTGAAACTCGGACAAGACCTGGCTCTATTTGGACACGTTTAAAAATCACTCGAGCTCGTTTGTAAAGATTAAGTAAAATTTTGAGCTCGCTTAGATAAATGTTCAAACATGAACAACTTAAAACTTGACTCGTTCAATTTAATTTATAGCTCTGACAAGCACAAACTTTCAAATAAAAGATACATGAGGCAGTTTGAGGATCAATTGACTATTAAGAGAGCGAAATGTAGCATGGATTCAAACGCTTACCACATCCACGAAGAAACAGCGAAAACCAATTCTCCCCTCACGATTAGATTATTGTAACATTAGTTCCCAACTTGTCATATCCTCTCCAATTCTTAAACTTGGAGAGAGATCACTGTTCTTTTAGAAGCAGATTGGAGGTCCCCCTCTAGCATATGCACATAGACACTCGTTGCTAATTACTTAAATTAAATTCCTCGTTTGACAACTATGAGAATTAGACCTGGAATCTCCTCTGTGGGGTTGTTTGGTTTCAAAGAAGTGGGCGGAAGTAAAAAAAGGAGAAAGTGTCATTTCTCACTTCCTTATCTATCCAAACATCGAAAAAGGAAATTGAGAAAACCCTTTTTCTTTTTCTCTTTTCCTTTTTACGCAACCATTTCCTCACTTCCAAGGTGCTACAGTTAATTTTATGGTCATGTAAATCTCACTTGTAATAAGTTGTACCTCAAAATAATTAACTTTGTGATCATGTAAATCTTCCTTGCATTCTAATTACAATCCAATTTTTATTTTTCTAAATTAATTTTTATTTAATATTATTTTGAGGTCAACTTTGTGGTTAACCTTTTAACTTTCACTTTCACTTTCACATTACTATCTAAATACCGGAAAGACATATCATTTTCAAACCGTATTTCTCAACAACATTCAAACACTGAAAAACTTACTAACTAATTCTCAGGTTCCAAAGGGAACTATTACTGCTTCCTTACTCCTTCACTTACTCACTTCCGTCCCTAACCAAACAGCCCTTTTCCTCACTTCCGTCCCTAACCAAACAGCCCTTTTGAGAGAGAGGAGTATTATTAGGGGGTTAACCAGTCTCAATCGTAATTTCAAATATAACTTAAAGAGAGAAAATTTTAGTGTATTTGTTGTCACCACACGGACGGTATTTTTCATCACAACTATTTTATATCATCTTGACAAGATTATTCATCTTCCTTAATCCTCCACTAACAGTTTTAGGAGTACTAACTGATAGAGTTAGCTGCACTGGCATTGGAATATATTATTTGAAAAATGAAGTTTGTTATTTTTCAAAATTATTAATATCCAAGAGTTGTGTCTTTGGACTTATAATTATTGGAATGATGGAATGAAGTGATGTATCTTTTCATTAGTTTAAAAAATAGTTTATTCCAAAGAAAAATGACCATATCAAGATCAATTCCAATTGTGAACCAAGACTAATGATCTAATTCCTCCATTATTAAATAAGTATTCTTTGTTTTTTATGATGTTTTGTGTCGTGACAGCGTTACTGCTTGAGTAACAAGACACCACCATCTGATCATCTTCTTTGTCTATGCGTGTTAGATACGGATCACAGAATCTGAAGAGTATTGTATCGGGTAGAACCTCTCTCGCTTGATAGCCTGCAGGAAGGCGCGGACATGTTCATAAATGGAGTAACTGCACACCTTACAACCCGACTCGGTTCCATATTTGACATCTTTATTATTATTTATTTATTTATTTTATTAAAAATAATTTCAGATTTATTTAAGTTTTATTTCTAGCAATGTTTTAAAAACCTATTTTATGATTTCTTTCATCATATTTTCTATCAGTGGCAGCGAAGTTCAATATCACAAGGGGGAAAAAGATCCCATTTACTCTGAACTGCCAGGCATTTTTCACAAAAAGGGAAAAGCAAATAAAAATAAATAACAAAATTTACGAGTCCTTTGATTCCTCTACTAACTGTCTTTGTGACTTGTGAGGATGAGGCCGTTCACTCTGTATACCTGCACATATAAGCTATTCAAAATTCTGTATAAATATTAACCAGCTCCAATCTCTGCAAAAATAATTACACAAAAACTTTAGGAACAAATCTCCACCATCATCTGTTAAATGCAGGAATCAATCTGACAACTAATCAATATCACCGATCTAATTAGCCAGGTCGGTGAGTATCAGGTGGGAGGTTTTTCGTTCAGTAGAACGTTCTCTAATTACAGAACCTCCTTTCAATTACCTTTCTTGGTTAAACACCAATTAGACTAGTATAATAAGTCTCAATATACAATAATATTTATGAGCATAAAATTTTAGTAAAACTCCTGTATAAAGAATGTTATTTCACTTATACAGCAATTGGTGTACGCATGTAGCGAATCTTCTTAGACAATTACGTCTCCCACTTCGGTGCTAACGGGTTACTGGACGTTCGTCTCCCAAGATACAACACTCATTCACGGTATTTTGGTAGCACTACCAAATCACCGTACGGTCAAACCGTAATTAATAAGTACCTTCACAGGATTTCAATGTAGCATGACGAAAACAAATTTCAGAGAGAATATTTGCCTTAACTTTAGAAGATTATTCATTGTAGAGAAAGGAGGAGACAGAAGAATTTATATCTTAGGAAGAGACAGATTCAGAAAACAATTTTTTATTTCAGAATCTATTGAATTTCTTGTACTTCTCCTTTCAGACCGAATCTCTTTTCCAGATTTATTCTTCAAAAATCCAAAATCAGTTTAGAGGGAGAGAAAAGAATGTTTTTCAATGAATTTACAGCGCTCTTGGGAACCGTTTGGAAGGCAAATTCGGCATTTGGAGTCCGAGCGGTTGCAACGGTTCTGTTTGAACCGTTACAACTGCTCGTTCCAGACAGTAACCACGACAGCGGTTCCTTCCAACAGTTGCAGTGCAGCAGGCAGGTAGTGGAGCGGGTCGAGACCCACTTGTAGCACCAAACCCGTGTGGGACGGCTCAAAAAGAACCGGGCCGGGTTTATCCAAGCCCGCGCCTGAACCCGGATCTGGACCCGAGCCCAAGCTTCGGCATCGCGCCAGGCAAGCAGGCGGCGGCGACGGCATGCGTGCTTGTGGGCATGGTTTCCCCCAATCGTCTGCGAAAACTCCAAGTACCAAAAGGGCACGCCCATTGTTCCCATTTTTCTCTATTTATACACTTCAATTATCCATCCCATATCCAACGTAGGGCTAAATGTTTTTAGTTACGTTTAGTTCTTTTTAGCTTTTGAATTAGGCAAACTTTAAACTTGAATATCTCATTCATTCTAAAACAGAATTAAACATGTAAATATACCACGTTCATCCTCAATGGAAGGAGAATACACTCTAACCATTATCCGATTGATTCTATTAACGGATCATGCCTTAATTAAGCTCAAAGATTCATATTTTAATTCTTTATTTTCCCAACAATCCCCCACAACGAATGGAGATTTAAAGAATTGACACACAAAGAGACTGAATCTATAGTGAAAGGTATTTTAGAAAAGAAACTGCATCCGGATAGGTGAACTAGGTCTTGAACTTTCATAGCGAAAACTTTATCGGACTTACTGGCTAATCAGTGAACTAAGTCTTGAACTGTCAGTTGTTATTGATTAGTCCCAAGTATCAGCATGTCATCTATATATAGAAAAACAAAGATACATGCATCTCTAATTGTTTTTAGTGTATACACACTTATCGCATTCATTGACAGTGTATCCATCTTTGATCTTTACACCATCAAATTTTTCATGTCATTGTTTTGGAGACAGTTTTAGACCGTATAAGGATTTAACCAATTTACATACTTTATATTCTTGACCCTTGAATATAAATCCTTCAGGTTGCTCCATATATATTTTTTTCATTTAATTCACCATTTAAGAATACAGTTTTGACATCTATTTGATGAATATCTAAATTGTGCAATATTGCAATCGCAATTAACATCCGAATGAAAGTTATTCTTATTACTAGTGAATAAGTATCGAAGTAGTCAGACCCTTCCTTTTATACTGTTGGCTACTAATTTAGCCTTATACTTATCGATAAATCCATCGAGTTTTAATTTTCTTTTGAAAATTCACTTACTCCCAATTGGTTTACTGCCAAGAGGTAAGTTTGTCAGTTCTCAAGTATGATTGCTTAGGATGGATTCTATTTCACTGTTTATAGCTTCTTTCTACATTTTTGCTTCTGGGGTAGACATAACCTCTTTAAAAATTTGAGGCTTGCTTTCAATAGCATATGTTATGAAATCTGGACCAAAAGATTTTGAGATTTTTGATCTGTGATTTCTTCTTGGTTCAAATTCCACATTACCAATTGGTTTAAATTAAATCATTTAATCATTCATCTCCTGAGCAAGTAGTATCCAGAGTAATAAGCTCAGCCTTCATGGTGCCTTTAGCAATCACTATTTATTTGTAAGAATTTCGGGATACACTGCATCACCAAATATGAATACAAATCCAATAGTAGACATCACATTGTCGGAATCAGTGACCTAATTGGCGTCACTATATCCTTCTATAATATCAGAATATCCAGTGTAAGTCAAAAAATAATCAATAGTGCATCTCAAATATCTAAATATTTTTTTTAATGCAGTCCAGTGCTCTCTGTTAGGATTACTAGTTTATCAAGTTAGTCTACTTATTGCATTGGCAACATCAGGTCTCATCCTGTTGGATACATATAGAGGAGATTCTATTAGTTGAGAGTATTTCAGTTGAGAGATTGGTTCACTTGTATTTATCTTTAGTGAAATTGAAGAGCCAAAGGGTGTAGATATATGTTTGCACTTGTAGAAATCAAAATCATGTAACAATTTCTCAACGTTGTGGGAAAGACTTAAGAAAATTTCTTTATGGTCCATGATTATCTTCATTCCCAATTATATCTGCAAGACCGAGAACTTTCTTGTCAAATTTTTGTGATAGATAATCATTGACATTTAAAATTGTATCAAGAGAACTTCCAAAGATAAAAATGT
Organism: Agave tequilana; assembly: GCA_038442645.1. Lineage (NCBI taxonomy): Eukaryota > Viridiplantae > Streptophyta > Magnoliopsida > Asparagales > Asparagaceae > Agave > Agave tequilana. The sequence goes on along the minus strand of JAVJIF010024108.1, from coordinate 33,931 downwards.
TACCTACATAGAGACAGATGATGAAATAGTCGTTGTCTATACTTTTGAATAGATACACTTATTATGTTTATTGATAGCGAATCCGAAACCAAAATTTACAATAACTTTGTTGAATTTCTGGTGACATCGTTTTGATGCTTGTTCAACCCATATTATAAGGACTCCACCAATTTGCAACTTTCTTTTCCTGTTCTTTGGCTATGTACCTTCTGATTGGTTCAAATCTCTCATTTAGGATCATCATTCAGGAAAATAGTCTTGACAGTTATTTGCTGAATTATCAATTTATTTACAGAAGGAAGTGCTAAAAGAGCTCTAATTGTAGAGATTCTTGCGACATGTTAATAGATGAAGAAATCAATACCCTTTTATTGGGTGTAATCCTTGGCAACTAATCTAGTTTTATACTTGTCGACAGTGCCATTTCATCTGAGTTTTTCTTGAAAATTAATTTGCATCCTACAGGTTTGCATCTTGCAAGTAGATTAGTGAGAACCCAATTGTTATTCGCTATTATAGATTTATTCTCACTGTCAATGTCTTCTTTCCATAAAGGAGATTAAGATGAGTTTATTGCTTCCTTAAAAAAGTTAGGATCACTTTCAACAAGTTTGGTGAAAAATCTTCTCTGAAGTTTCTGAGAGTCTTAATTCTTTTGCTCCTCGTTGGTTCAATGTCAGTAGGTGGAGTAGAATTAGATGAATGAATATCAGAGGCAGAAGGAATACAAGAAGGGTTAGAAGGGACTCTAGATTTGAAAGGAACGATGTTTCAAGGTAAACAATATTTCTAACTTCAATGATTGTGTTGTTAGATATTTCACTGACCTCAAAGTTAGCTACTAGAAAACGGTTAATATTTTTATCTAGTGCATATCCAATAAAACACATCAGCAACTATTTTGAGGCTAATTTTCTTTTACTTGGGTTCAGGTATTGAAACATTGGCCAATAAACTCATACTTTGAAGAAATGGATGTTAGGAGTTCTACCCTTTCAACGTTTATAGGAAGTAACGTTAGAGTCTTTTTGGAGAATTTTATTGAGGATATAGCAAGCAGAAATGATAGTTTCACCCAAAGATTTTTAGGTGCACAGAGTTAAGTAACATACAATTTTCTATGTCCATGAGTGTTATGTTTTTCCTTTCGGTAACACCATTGGACTGTGGTAAGCAGGAAGTAGTCACCTCATGAACAATGTCGTGCTCTTGATATTATTCCATCATTTCGGATGAGATGTATTCTCCCAACGATCAAATCTTAGGATTTTAATTTTCTTTTCAAGTCGTTTCTCAGCTTCGATTTTATATACCTTAAACCAATCGAGTACCTCATGATCCTTGAATTTTAGAAGATTGGTATAGCAATATCTATAATGATCATCTATAAATGTCACAAAGTATCTTCTGTCGTTTTGAGTGAAAACTCTGTTTGAACACACACGTCACTATGAATAAGTTCAAGGGATTCAGAGTTCCTTATGATAGATGGAAAAAGTTTTCTTACTTATTTTCCTTGAACGCATATCTAATACTTAGAATTGATGCCAGAGGAAGAAGTCTTGGGATTGAGATCTAGATTAATCATTTTCTTGATATATTTTAAGTTTACATGTCCTAATCTTTCATGACAAATATTACAAAATTTAATATTTTGAGCATCATGAATAAGAATTTTACTAGCAGAAGATTTATTACATTAAGTTGAACAGACTATCACTTACAAAATCTTTGCCAATGAATATATTATTTTCAATAATTAAAAATTTATTGGATTCTTTAACAATCCTATATACAGTTCTAAGAAGATGAGATTCGCTCACCAAATTCTTTCTGAGAGTGGGTACATGCAAAATACCTTGAAGAGTTAGAACTTTGCCGATGAATACTTTATTTTTAAAAACTAAAAATTTATTGAATTCTTAACAATCCTATATATGGTTCTAAGAAGATGAGATTTGCTCATCAAATTCTTTCTGAGAGTGAGTACTTGCAAAATGCTTTGAAGAGTTAGAACTTTTTCAGAAGTCATCTTTAATTCAATGCATCCACTGCCCATTATTTCTTTGGTGGAGTTACGTGTCAAACTCATGCTTCCTCCATGCTGTTCTTGATAGAATTTAAATCAGGAGTGATCAGTGCAGACATATATATTTGCTCCTGAGTCTAACTACCAGTCTGAGGAGAGGTAGAAAAGTTAATAATCTAAAGTTGTTGAAATCTTGTTCTACCATGTTCACTTATGCCTGAAGTTTCCTCTATTTCTTTTTTGCAACAAGTTTGAAAGGTTACTTCTTCTGGTGAAGACACTGAGGAACCAGATGGTTGGTTCTCCCGCAGACATAAAATAACTTCCTATTAAACTTACGGTTAGAGATTTTATGTTTAAAGAAGGAAGAATGAGAGTGATTATTTTTCTTGAATTTTTTTACCCTTGGAATTCATGTTTTTGCTTAGGCTTATCCTCTATCAAGTTCAATTTGATTTTCATTGCATTCTTGATTTTAGAATTGAGCTTATGCTGATCTTCAATATGAATCGCCTTAAGTGCTTGAATCAGAGTTAGTTTCCCTTACTTGTGATGAAGATCACCAACAAAGTTTAACAATTAGGCGGAGTAAATCAATAATGTAGGAAACTTTATAGTCATCAGAAAAATTGATTTCACCTAGATTGGAGATGACAGATATAGTCTTGAAATTCATAAATTTTATCATTGACATCCTTGCTATCAACCATCAAGAACTTGTTAATAGAAGAGTGGGTGAATCATTCAATTCCAACATCATCAAGGTCATATTCTTCTTTCATCGCATCCCTCAGTTCCTTGGTCAGATTGAAGAGGATTAGCCTTTTGGGTTAGTTTTTTCTCTCTATGAAGCTCTTATAATCTTTAAACTGATTCTATTTTTTTAGTTATTTTATCTATGAATTGGAGTTTTGTGTAATCTTCATTTACTTCTCTCATCTTTTATTGTTCCATTCCATTTGAGATGGTAAAATAACCCTCTGTGACCCCCTCGACTACCTTGTTTCTAAGCACCGCTCTGACTGCATCGTCTTTGACATCTTCTACCCTACTCGTGGACGGCCAATCTCATCCCGACTGATTGGATGAAAAAAAATCATTAGGCATTTTTTCTAACCTTTTGAATTTCCTTTCTTTTTTTATATATTGCTCTTTGGATCTTGTTGAATAATTGTGTGATGGTAAGCATTGAGTTGTGATTGGAGTCAGATAAGCTTACAGATTGTATGGTTCTGTCTTTTGGGTGATAGCTTTATTTGGGTCGGTTTTTTTTCAATTTTAAGTTTTGTGGCTAATTTGACGGGTTAATATTGTATAAATGCAACATGTTATAGTTTGTATAGTTTGATGTTGATGATTTTTGTCATATTTGTTGAATCATCTGAAGATGGTCAAGCTAACTCAACTTGATGATGCATATTTAGTTGTTAGTTTTTAGCAAAATCAAACTCGTATGCGTATAGAACTTTCATAAATTTCTTTTTTTATTTATTAGCACATACTACATATTCATAATCAAACAATTACCAATGTTAGCCTCTATATCCCTAACAATTCTTTCCCATATTTCTTAAGATTATTTTTTTCATTCTTTTTTTATATAAAATGTGTGAATGCGATGGCCCGAAAGCTCATGGGCTTGTCCAAACTGATAGTATGTAGGCGGGTCAATACATGCTCATTTTAGGTTCGGGTTAGCCCAACCCGCCCATTTTGGTTTGGATCAATTTTGACCCGCCCCGGCCCATTCTCATCCCTAAATTCAAGTACTACAAAATAGATGAACTGAATAAAAGGAGGAGAAAACCTTATGTGCATATTGTTGCCTTAGCTTTAAGACATGGCTGAGGCTCCTCACATATGCTTTAATTCATTACAAATTGTGAAGTGATTTGTAGGATTGGAGAATGGGTATTGAAATCGTGCTTTATTCGGCCCGTGCCATTATGTGGGAGGACCGGAGGTGGAGGTGAACTCAAGCATAGCATAAAAATTAAATGGGCTTTGCCTGTTTGGTTGTCGTAATTGGTCGTAATTCGTAATTCGTAAGTCGTAATTGGTAAAGTCTTTTACAGTTGTAAATGAATTACATCCATGTAAGTTTTACGGTGTTTGGTTAGTAATATAAAGGTGTTTGGTTAGTAATATAAAGTTATAAGTGAGAAAGTGAGTTGTATTTTACGGTGTTTGGTTGTTGTAATGTGTAAGTCGTTAAGTGAAAAAGTTGACAACGAAATTAACTATTTGGTGATTTAAAAGTTTTAATATTGCAAATAAATATTAAAAATGCTAAATATTAAAAAAATTAATATTAATATAAAAAATAATACAAATTTGAATGACCACAAAATTAACTGTAACTGGGCTGTAAGTGAGTGGTAGTTGGATTGCAAGTGAGTGACAGTTGTGTTGCGTAAGTCTTTTACGAATTACGGTCTAAACAAATGCCGTAGTTGTAACTGGGTTGTAAGTCATTTACGAATTACGACCTTTTACGCGAAACAAACAACCATTAGGGAAGAAAAACCTGCAGCAAAAATAAGAGCATTCACCAAACTCAATTGAATCCTGAAACAAAAGAGGACACAACTAGAGACTGCTTTTGAGCTTGGCATCTAGAAATGAAGAACGAAATTTGAGCAAGATAACAAGTCTGTGCATGGTCTTTTTGGAAGTGGAATACAAGTGTGAAGATCAACTGGCCAACTCTAGATCGAACTAGGAAATGAATGGGAAGCAGCAATTTTGGAGAACAGAATTTTGATGCATTTGAAAACCAAATTGAAGTTTATGTGATTTGATCACCCAGCGAATTTCTGCCACAGATGAAAATAGCCATGTGAATTAAGGGAAGAAGAGAACATCAGATCTCAACTGATCGCCTTCATCAAAGAGTTAGTTGGGGGGTCATTGCTTCTTCCTACTTGAAGTGCTGTTGACAGTTAGTATCTTGTCAAGGCAACTGTCCATAAAATATGTACAACCAAATCATGTCAGTTGTATATCTCAATGGAAACCATCATTTATTGAAGAACAACAGTTCATCAAATTTTCATTTTTGGTATCATACTTCTGGGGAAACTGCAGATTTTCTCATAACCAGATGTCATTTGCATTTCGACCACCATGTAACAGCCCAACTGATTGCCTTATTTCTTTAAATATCGATATATCGATTTTTTTGCCTTTGAAACTGTGAAGTTAACATAGGCAAGACAATATGTATCCAATTGCTTGGTGAAATCAGGAAGCCAAGTGGAAAGATGATTGAATTCTACAGAAGGAAATGTGTTACAATTAACGTCAGAAACGATAAGTCTGAAAGAATTTCTCGAGCTCATTGCGTAGGCTTGTTTTTAGCTTTTGAAGAATTTGGATCAAAAACAGATTATTACGTCTTATCCTTTGCCAATGTGTGTTTTTCTTTGTGTCACTGATATGGCTATTGTTTTCTTTATGTTGTTGAGCCATTATTATCTTCAAAAACTCGACATGAGCACACTGCTGGCTGATCTTTCTTGTTTGCACATGCCTACTACATTTTTTATTTTATTTTATTTCTTTGAGAAAAAACTGTGAGACAAGAAAGTTCATCGGCGTTTCATTAAAATATCATAACAAAACATCCCCACGAAAGAAGGGAACAAAATGTACACAAAAACAAAATTTATCCTACGGTAAAAGAAAACACTAGCAAGGCCCATAGATGTCATGATGGTCAGAGAAGGAGCAGTTGATGACACCAAAGCTGTGACCTCACGCCCCCTCAGATAACATCACAGATTGAAAAACATTTTGAATCTGTGATGCACAAGAATTGCTTGTTGTACGTTCTGTTTTATGCGATGGACTAGATTCATTCTTCTGCAGCTTCTGCAAAATTTTCATGGTCGTCCTGGCTGCTATAGGCTGGCAACTTATTACTGATTGAAACCTTATCCATGATATCTTTTTAAGCAACCGTGTTTTCGACAATCCACCAAACATCTTCAATCAATTGATATCTTCTCTATTTCTAGGCATAATCATTACATATATTTGTTTTCAATATCCATGGTTATGGGGAGCAGCAGATTCTCACTACTACTGTGTATCATCATTTGGTGAAGATTCCAACTCTGAGACACCAACTAATGGCATTCAACACCAGAGATGCCCCCTCCATTATCATTTGGAGACGACTTCGACGGAAGATTAAAATGATGTAAAAATAGTTCTCACGCATTCAATCTACACTGTTTATCATGATCCTGATACCTGAAAAATATACGCATAGAAAATTTTGTGTCTCGACCCTCTCGAGAACTTTTAACATTTATATCAGGCAGTTGCATCATCCTGCAGTATTGATTTGCTATTTCCAGCAAAACTAAGCTGTAGCCTCTAGCTATACTGCTATAGTTGGGTCCCTTAGACTTTGTCCTACAATTTGTTTTCAAAAAGGATTAGAACAAGAAAAATTATAGCGTGCAAATCTGGGAAGGATTATGGGGAACTTTACAGAGCAAGGTACTAGAATTTCAGCTCTTCTGCTTATGACAGTTTTGGCAGTTTTGCATGCGTTTCCTCTTGTCTGTTAGTGCAGTGGATAATTTTGAGGGAATTTATTCACGCATCAAAATATGTGATACTAATCAATAAACTGTAGAAATCAAATCAATGCAAATACAGAGATTTGCATGAAAACCCAAAGAGGAAAAACCGCGTAGAATTCCACTATAACTCAGAAAAATTACAACAGTAGGTCGTGTTATTTCATAAACTAGGATTTCTCTGTTGTCAATTCCTCTCTCTTTCATGTTGAAGGGGCATGCTATTTATACAGGTAATATCTGGTGGATAAGATTATAAAGTTTAACTCTGTTTAAATATTTATCCGCTTATCTCAAAGTCGGTTAGAACCTAATATCTTGATTTGAACTGGTTGAATGAGTGTTATCTTTATCTGATAGTCTGCGTCCACCTGTTGATATGGTCGATACATTTTTCGCATAACTGATTCTATTTCCTTCTTCTAACCACCCAAACTTTGAATTAGATGAAGAAACCTGTTCAGAGTTCTGAAAGCGGCCACGTGTAACTCTCTTGTTTGAGACTGGTTGGACACGTGTCATGATCTCGAGCAGGTCAGAAACTAACCACTACAGTTAGTTTAAAGGTTTAAACTCTGAATTGCTTAGAATTTCGGCAAATCAAAGCTTCATATAGCGATACTATGATTCAACTTTGAATGGAACATGTTTCTTACAGTTATGTTGCTCTGAGATATTTACGGTTCTATTGTTTTTCGATATGGAGTATTCTCACCTGTTTTATTAAAGACTTTTAATGTGCATATCTTGGCATCCCATGGATTTACAAAACATCACAAGTCACTACTAGAGCTTGTTTTCGTGTGTGAAAATCCTCTGAGGAATCTGATAAGAGAGATGTCAAGTCTGCAGATGCTCTTTCTAGATGGGTGTATCGGAGATCAGATGATTGAAGTAAATATAAATTGTTAACTATTATTTGTCATCGGCAAAAGAAAAATACATGATTACTGGTTTTGGTAAAATTTTAAGTATTGTTTTGATGCATAATTGCGGAAAACTTTGCTTGAAGTGTGGCAATATGTTTCTGAAAGAAAGCAGTTTCAGCCTTTCAGCTTTCTCATGTCACATGTTTATACTTCGATTGACAAAAGGCTATTGATTCCTGTTGCCAGAACAACTACCTATTATTATTGTTGTCTCAAGAAATGATGTTTGCTGAAAATTACTACCGTCATTGGCAGTTGCTTTCCAACTTGTATCACTTCCTTGTGCAAAAAAGGTCAGGAAAAGTAGGAGAAAAAGGATGAGCAAGTGGGAGGAGGAAATGGCCATCATGAACCTTGGCAAGTAGTCTAGTATGTAGAAAGGGACAAGGATGACAGGAGTGGTGAGGAAAAAAAGGGGCAATGGGGTTAATGCTGATTTGATACCTCGAGGGAGACATTTATTGCACAATTGAGATCAAAGGTCGAAGATGTAGGGGGAGAGTAGATAAAAAGTTATGATGGAGTTTTTTACACTCATCAGAAAAAATAGTATAGAGATCGGAAGTCAAAACGGAGCGATCCGCCCGATCGATCGGTGTGCACAAACAGGCTCATGGTAGCTTGGTCGATCGCCTGATTGACCATAGCAGGAGAACGATCGACCGCACGGTCAACCGACTGGCACAAGGAAGTCTCGGTTGATCACGGTCGACCGACCGGTCGACAGGGTGCTTTGATCGGTCGATCGCCCGGTCGTATATGGGCGCGGATTTGTTTCTTCTCTCAGGATTTGAATTTCGTTTCTGAATTGGAGACAAATCTAATTCGGCTTTTCTAAATTCCTTGGTCTCTTTGGCTATAAATAAAGGGGTAGAGCCCTCTTGAATTGTATTTCTGCCCTCTTGAATTATATGTGAGGTATAAATTATATTGGTTATTGAATCAATAAATCTCTTTCTCTCTGTCCCAAGGACATAGGCAAGTTGTTGTACTTCGTTAAATATTGTGTTTTCTTTCTCTCTTGTTTCTTATTCTTATTATTCTTGGGGTATTTCTCTGCGCATCTATTGGGTTCCTCGCTGGTTGTTGCCTCGCGCACAACAAGTGGTATCAGAGCATCTCAGGTTCGTCGTGAGATCGTGTGTCGATACCAAGAGCATTGGTGATTGTTTGGCGGAGATCGTGTGTCGATCTCGGAGCAGCGTTGGGACTGTTTGTGGGATCATGTGCCGATCTCAAAATAGCGTTTGCGTTGCTCAAGGAATCAGATTTGATGGAGTAGATTATTTCGAAAGCTCTTCTAGGGTTTCACTTTGAGATAAAGATCCTATCTTTATCTAGTGTTTTGATCTAACTCCGTTTATTTTCGCATTGCTTTGAGGGAACCATTGAAAAGATGGCCGGAGATAGTACATCTATAGTGAAATTCATGAACCCACATTCTTTGAAAAATGATGTGGTGAAGTTCAATGATAAGAACAACTTCGGGATGTGAATGTATGAGGTGATGGATGCATTGACGACATTAAAGCTCGAGGACACTCTATAATTGGAGAAAAAGTATGATTCTACTTCTGAAGAAGATTGGAACAAGATGAACCGAACAACGAGTGATTTGATAAGGTCTTGTTTGACACAAGACATCAAGTACGATGTGTTACATGAAACATCTGCAAGGCATTTGTGAGAGATCTTGAAGAAGAAGTATCTGACGAAAAATATCGAGTCGCGGCTACAATTGAAGAGGGGGCTCTTTTGCTTCCTGATGAAGAGAGGACTCTCCATGACGAACGCATGAACAACTGCACCAAACTTCTTACATATCTAATTAATGTGGATGTTAAGATAGATGAAGAGGATAAGACAGTGATTTTTTTGATTTCTCTTCCGGATTAAGAGTATGAGACCTTTCCTCTTACCTTGATCAATGGTAGACAAACAACTTAACTAAAGTGAGGTGTCGGCTGCTCTTGTAAACTATAAAGTAAGGAGGCAAGATAGATTATCTTCCCTGGGGAGTACATCAACAGAGGCATTAGCGGTAAGAGGCAGAAGTTCCAATAGGAAGGGCAAAGACGATCGCGAGAGATCAAAGTCCAAGTCAGGTTTCAGAGATCTGAAGAAGAACCAGTGCGCTTTTTGCAAAAAACTAGGGCACTGAAAAGTTGATTGTGCACAGACAAAAGGAAAGAAGAAAGATTCAAAGACCGACGCAAAGCTTGCATGGGTAGTCAGTACTCATGCCAGTACTTCACAGGCAGGTGGATCAGACTCGAACTCATCAGTATTCTCTTTCTCTATTACTACTCCTATCGTTGGTTACTCAAAAAATTCTAAGTTGATGTTGATACTGGAGCTACCTATAACGTATGCCCAAATAGGGATTAGTTTTCTAACTTTGAGAAGTTATAAGAATGTTCTATTATCATGGGTGATGATCGCCCATGTAGCATGGAAGGTATAGGGACAATCCAGATCAAGATGTTCAATAGGATGGTATGGGAATTGAAGGAAGTGAGGTATGTACTCAACTTAAGAGAAATCTTATCTCAGTTGGTGCTTTGAAAATATTGAGTCTTGAGGTATCAATAAAGGATGGAGTTCTCAAGATGACTAAAGGCTCAATGGTGATTCTGAAGGGCGTCTGCCGGAATAATCTCTACTGCTTGAAGGATTGTACTGTTACAGGACAGATGTTGACTTCTACAGACACAGATGATGATTCAATCAGGTTGTGGCATATGAAGCTCGGACACACAGGTGAAAAGTCTTTGCAAGCTCTTACAAAGTAAGGTCTATTGAAAGGTGCCAGAACCTACAAACTGGATTTCTGTGGACGTTGTGTCATCGGAAAGAAGACCAAGGTGAAATTCGGCACAACGACTCACTACACCTAAGGAATTCTGAATTATATTCACACTGATGTTGAGGGACCTACCACGATGGCATCTATTGGAGGTAACCACTACTTTGTGACTTTTATTGATGATTATTCTAGGCAATGTTGAGAATTTACTATGAAACATAAAGGAAAAGTCCTAAAATTATTTGTGGAGTGAAAAAAGAATTTGGAGAAGAGCGAGGAAGGAAGATCAAGGTCCTCCGGTCAGATAATGGAGGTGAGTATTAGTCTAATCCTTTCCTAAAACTATGTCGTGATGAGGGCATAGACAGACACTTCACAGTAAGAGAAACACCACAACAAAATAGGGTAGCAGAAAGGATGAACAAGACTTTGCTAGAGAAAGTCCGATGTATGTTATCTAATGCCGGATTACCAAATAATTTTTGGGCTAAAGTTTTGGCATATGTGTGCTATCTCGTCAATAGGTTTCCTTCGTCTGCGATAAGAGGTAAAACTCATCTGGAGGTTTGGTCAGGGAAAGCTGCTCAGGACTATGATTCACTGAGTGTATTTGGGTGTCAGCTTACTACCATGTTAAGGAAGACAAGTTAGACCCAAGAGTGAAAAAGGCGTGTTCGTAGGATTCAAGGGAGGAATAAAAGGTTACAAGATTTGAGATCCTAAGGACAACAAATTTGTTCTCAGTAGAGATGTCACATTCGATGAGCTTTTAATATTAAAGCCTACTGTAATACCCAGTTCTCAGGATACGTACCCAGATACGTATCCTGAATTCTTTGACCGTTTTGTTTCAATTTATTCTATTATCTGTATTTAAGTTGTGATTGCTTATGATATTAGGTATCGGATCTAGATTCTCAGTCTCAGAGTCAGCCCTGACCCGGACCGGGAACCCGATACCAGCTTGCTGCCCTATTTGATCTTTTGGTAGTCCAATTTGACCGGTTTTAGTTTCAGATATTATTTTCTAATATTTTAGATTTTTCATGATTTTCTGAAATTTTTCAGAATTATTTTACAAAATCTCCAAAACCGGAGTTGGTCGGCATCGCGATTGATTCCCGGATTTATAGTTTTGAAATGGGATTGAATTCTTTAAAATGCCTTTCACATTATTTCTTAGAATTTTATTTTCTACCTAAATAAATTTTTGGAATTTTTCTAAATTTATCAAAATTTGACCGATTCTGGTGTCGGCCAGTATCGCTGAAAAATTTTAGAATTTTTAATTTGAAAATACATTGAATTTCTCAAATCCGATTTCACCAAACAATTTAAAATAATATTTTCTATTTTTGAGAATTTTTTGGAACGTTTCTGAAACAGTCGAATTTTTACCGTATTAAAATAATAATATAATTTACCGACGTTATCTTTTCTTACTTTTTCCTTCTCTACTTTCCTACTTTATACTCCCAGATATTATAATAAATTAATTAGATAATAATAAATTTTTTATTATTTTCTTTTCTTTTTCCTTATTTTTTCCTTTTTCCTTATTTTTCTTTCTTTTTCTTCTTTTCTTTTCTTCCCATACACTCCACCTCCATGCCCTGTGCGCCCACTCCCCCAGCCACAGCCAAGAGCAGGGCATGATGGGCTGAGCAGCCCATCCCCCCATCCCTTTCATCATCACATTTTTCTTCTTCTTCTCCATTTAAACCCTTCCTTCTCCTTTCCTTCTAATTTCGTTATTCCATCTCCTTCAAACTAAACCCAACTCCCTTCATCTTCATCACTGTCGCCTCCACCATTGCCACCTCCACCGCCGGCCGCCCCTAGGCCAGCCAACCATTCCCCCACACCCCCTCTCCACTTTACCACCTCCTTCAACCTCCACCAACTCCTCACCATCTCCAATTTCATTCAAACCTACCATCACCACTTCATCTTCTTTCCCAAAATTCCTCACCAAATCACCTCCTCCTCCACTTCTAATCCCTCAATTATCACCTCCTCCTCCTCCTCTAACTTTCCATCACCTCCAACAACTAACACCACCATAACCACCACCACCGCCAACTACCACCACCACCTCCACCAACAACATCAACCAAACAACCACCACCTCCCTCCTCCCCCCGGGCTAAGCCGTGCGCCCCCCCCCCCGGCGCCGCCGCTGCCGCCGCCAGGCTGCCGGCGCAGGCGGTGGCCAGCCACCCCCACTTCCCTCCATTTCCTTCTTTCTTTCTTTCTTTCTTCTTTCCTTCTTTATTTCTTTCTTTCTTTCTTTTCTCTTTCTTTTCCATAAATAAACCCACATTTCCTCATTCCCTAAAATACCCTCCACCTCACCCCCAAATTACTTTCCTATAATTACAATCAATACCCCTCCCCTTTTAATTCGTATTCCTTTTCTAAAAATACCCTATACTCTCTCTCTCCTCTCTCTCTCCTCTCTCATTCCCTCTCTAATATATTTATAATATTTATAATATATATATGTATATATTTTAATATATAGTATGGGCTAGTGGCTCACTCGCACGGGTTCGTGGACTTCTCGGATTTTATCCCGGTATTTCATTCCGATATTAGGCGAGTATATTTCTTACTTTATTACCATCATTTCATGTCTAATAATTATTATCTTATTTTTAATATATGACGTCTCTTTATGCAAGTTGGTATATGTTATATAAATGATTTTTAAAATTATCATGTTTTATAAATAGCTGCCACCTGTTATTATACCATGTCGAATCGGTATTATACCGGTATGCCTAAATCTGCTCTCGCTTCACTCGGCTTCGCATGGCTAATAAATAGAAAAATTTATTATAGTTAGAAATAATGTTGTGAAGAGTTTGATATGTTTATGCCGTTCTCCTGTACCATGTTACGTGATCGGTTGATACCTAGTATTTGATGTTGCGACTCTCACCGATATATTAGTTACCTGACCCTAATATGTATACACCTATACTTATTATTTGGTATCTGATACCAGTACTTGCCATGCTATGCTTATTACTTGATATCTGATACCGGTACTTGCCATGTTATACTTATTATTTGATATCTGATACCGGTACTTGCCATGCTATGCTTATTACCTGATATCTGATACCGGTACTTACCATGCTATACTTATTATCTGATACAGGTACTTACCATGCTATGCTTATTACTTGATATCTGATACTGGTACTTACCATGCTATACTTATTATTTGATATCTGATACCGGTACTTGTCATGTTATACTTATTACTTGATATCTGATACCGGTACTTTCCATGCTATACTTATCACCTGATACCTGACACCTGATATTGTGACACCTGTATTATAATGCATATTCATGACTATTACTTTTACGGGGTTTCGGCATGATTATTATACTGTTACCAGATATTTGATACTCCTGAACTCCTGTACTCCTGTATTCCTGAGCACCTGAAAAAGGGTGACTCCTGGTATCATACTCCTGATATTATACTCCTGTTAATTCTCATAGTTAGATAATCATGGTTATACTGTATACGCTTGTGGATATTATCTTTGGGTAATTCATATATGTATAATAAAAATACTCTACTTACACTAGGGTGAGGGAAACTGATGGAAACCGGTATGATGTCATATTTATAATGGTGATATTTCTGAAGTGTCGTGTGGAGCGCGTAATGATAAGTCCCCGGAAGTAGTAGCCTGAATCTGAGGTGTCGTGTGGGGCGTGTAATGATAAAGTCCTCAGAAGCAGTAGCCTGTACTCCTAAGCCTAGTCCCTGGCAGAGACGGGACCCACTATAAATATGAGCCGTCAGATTTATCAGTTTCCAAATAATAACTCGTCTTATTTATAAGTGGATGTATGTATACCGGTAGCACATACCTAAGCATATGAATCAGATAAATAACATAAAACAACCAAACAGTAATAGTGTTAGGAGCGTGTGATATTTGGTCTCTCCTTTGTTCGGGTTCTGGTACTCACATATCAGACCCGGGTGAGTTCTATAGGGTGTGAACTCTAGTATAGACTATCAATGATGTGAGGCGCTGGTAGGGAGCGATTAAAATATCAAATGATACTGATTATTATTGTTGAATAAAATAAAATGCAACACATTTATATTCCAGTTATAGTGTTATGCCCTGAGTTGACACCTTGCTTTATGACATATGATGATTACTACTGACACACTATAATTCTGTTACTCTTAGGGCAACTCAAGTTCTATAAACTCAGACGATGGCGACATGAGATATGTGGTATACAGATGAGGGTTTCCTTATTTAGATTATTCCCTTGACGTATCAATTCCGTGAATCCATAAATCTGAGCTTATACAACTAGTTTTATCCGTACTTGTATTTATCGCATGTTTAACTTATTTACCGCATGTACCTATGCTCTTCATACTGCCTTCTATGTATGTTTTCAGTTTCAGATTCATCGATATATATGATTTACTGTCACTCCTTTAATTTTCCTTATTTTATTTGTTATTACTTGTACCTGCATACTTGGACCACATCACTTGATCATGTACACATGTACCTGTTATGCGTGTCTGACAATCCAGAATTCTCATATCCAGATCCTAGAGACTGGACTTGGTGACCTTACTATAGCTATCAGAGTACGCAGCGGATACTTCTGTGATGATCGGAGTGCAGCGAAGCTTGGATCATCACCGCAGCTCTTCCTCCCAGTTCCTCTCCTATTTGTTTTCGAGACCCCTTTTGTTACTCGTGAGCACCTTTCAGCTTCTGTATATCTCTCCATGTATTATACTCTTGTATTTTCTGGTGATGTAATATTCCTGTAATATTGTATCACTCTTTGTGATAATCATTTACTTATACTTTTCTATTAGAATGTATATTATCACTGTGCTTCCGCACTCTGATTCTTGCCTGTACTGATGCTTAGCATTTATACGTGAGGGTATCTCTAACCTGCGTATATATGTCGCAGTGACGTCTCCGTACCCGCAGGATCGGGGCGTCACAGGGTGGTATCAGAGCCTAGGCTCTCAATCTTCAGTACAACCAGTTGGCAGATTAATGATGTATTAATTTGCAGCTGGAGAGCACGAGGCTTGAATATACATTCCAATCGCAAGTGCGGTGTTATCTATTCCTTTCTTGCAATCTTTTCCTTGGATCCTGAGACCCTTCTATCTTTCCTTTCAGCTTCTTCCCATCAACTCTTCAACCAACTTAGATATGGAAGGTCGGAGAACTCATAACGGTCTTGGCACTTCTCGTGACAGTTCCATTGGAGAGGAGGACAACATGATGATGGTACTTCATGGCATGATGGAGAGTCAGCATCAGCAGACAGAGGTCCTGCAGCAAGCATTATTGACAGCACCTAGAGAGCAGAGGCCTGGTAATGTATCCGATTTCAGGAGACTGCAACTGGTTACATTTTCAGGTACTGAGAAGCCGTGGACACCGAGCAGTGGCTGATTGACACTACAGATCTTCTGAAGACAGCTCGGATTCCTGATGAGAAGTGGAAGTGGTTAAGATACAACTGAAGGATGTGGCCAAAACTTAATGGTTGGCAGAAGAAGCGAGGCTGGAGAAGCCCATCACTTGGGACCAGATCTCGAATAGTTTCTACGAGAAATTCTTCTCTGAGACGCCACAGAAGGAGATGGAAGAGCAATTTATCAAATTGCAGAAGAGGGACCAAACTGTAGACGAGTATGCTGCAGAGTTCCTGAGACTGAGGCGGTTCGCGCCATACATGGTGACCAATGAGGAGACCCGAGCAAGGAGATTCCAACAAGGCCTGAGGATGCAGATCCAGATGTTTCTTATACCCTCATCAACTCAAGGAGTATTCCCAGGTCCTTATCACGCTCGTGAGGTAGAACGGAGATTGAAAAGGAAGCGTCAGGATGAAATACAGAGGAAGTCAGTGAAGAGACCCTTTCAGTTGAAAAGAGGTGTAGACTCAGTCAGACCCCTGGATACCCCGCTAGCAAAGCAATTACTCCAACCTCTCCCTCAACAAATGAGATGTGGGTATTGTCTGAAGTTCGGATACTACAAGCGTAATTACCGAATGGTAAACAAATTATGCTTAGCATGTGGGTCTGATGGTCATTTGATAAGGAATTGTTCAGTTAGATGGAAGAGGAGTACCACCCCGATTCAACCAACACTTCCAGTACCACCGGTATGAAGGGACCCAGGACCAATTGAAAGGAGAACTCCATTCCCTTCCCCGCAGTATGTCTTCAATCAAGCACAGAGAGGACCAAGAGGCAGAGCAGATGAAAGAAAGCGGAAAGCATATCATTGAAAAACACCTAGAGGGGGGTGAATAGGTGTTAATGCTAATCTAGAAACTAAATGCGCTAAATGCGGAAGCTTAAACAAATTTTGCAACACACTTAATACAACCAACAAGTGTAGCCGAATTTCCCGTGAAGGGCTCTGGACTAACTCTTCTTGATTCTCCTAAATATGGGTTGAGGTGCTATATGAAGCTCTTGTGGTTAAGTACAAGTGAGGCACACACAAGCAATCCAAGCATATAATGAATAAGCAATATGAATCAATGCAAGGACAACACAAGCAATATGAATGATATGAAATGAAAGATGTTTTGCTCAAATAAAAGAGAGAGAGGGTTAAGAGACAATGGATCAAACGCAAACAAATAGATATGTTTCGAGGTTCGAGCCCCTAGCTCTACATCCCCGCCTTCACCACCGTGAAAGATTTCCAATCCACTATCTCCCACCGAGGGAACCTCCACCGAGGATGATTTGTTACAACAATAGGAATACCGAACTCCTCTCTCAAACACCGCCTCACAACCGAGGGGTAGTCCCGTAGCCAAACAACAACACCTCTACCGAAGAGGGTTACAAACCAAACTCCACCTCTCACTAGAGGGAGCAAACCACAAGCCTCAACCTCTACCAAAGAGGGAGCAAACACCAACCCAATACAATAACCTCAACCTCTACCAAAGAGGGAGCAACACAAGAATAAGGGTTTACAACAAGTGGTATGTCTAAACCACAAAACTCTTTCCTTTTTCCATAAACAAAGATCCTAAATAGAATAGGATAGAAGATAAGCTCAAGTGTGGAAAACAAAGTTTTTTGCTCAAAGAAAATCTCTTGGGAAAATACCAAATTGATATAGAAATGAAGAACAAGAAACCAATTCCCAAAAACTTATTTTCTTTGAAAATAACAAAACACTTAAAAACAAACAAGATTGATCTTTTGGCTCTTTAAACACTTTTGAAAACTTATTTTTAAAACCAGAGAATGGGGAAATTTTTGCTCTAGAAAATCTTAGCCAAAATCCCAAAGAATTGGGGTTTATATAGTTCAAACAGAAAACTAGCCGTTAGGCTGATCTGACAGCCTGACAGGCTTGCGGTCGACCACCCGGTCGACTGCCAACGGTCAGAAATATGACCGTTGGGGCAATCCAGTCGACCGTCCGGCCGACCGCCTAGATACAGAGAGCAGAGCTCTCTGATCCGGTCGACCGGTCGGTCGGCCGGCCCACTGTGCTGCCAGACGTGCACAACTCTGTGCACGTCGGTCGACCGTACGGTCGACTGGCCCTTGGTTCGGTCGACCGTGCGGTCGGCCGACCTGGCTTGTCAGCCAATTCTAGGTCAGAAACACATGTTAAAATATTTCTAAAAATTCTTTAAAAACTTCTAAAAAATCCCCAAAAGTAGTTTTATCATTTTGCATTGATATATAAACTTGTGATAAATATTTTAACTCAAATATCAAGCATATGAAACTATTTTTGTGTCTTATCATTTTACCAAAAACAAAAGCTTGTAATTGATCAAACTTGGATTTTTCAATACATGAATAGGAAAGTCAAAATAAGTTTGTTAAAGAAGTTTAAGCATGCATGTATAGAAAGAATACATCTACTATACATATAAACCATTTAAACTTGTTTTGATCAATCTATTCATGAAAACCATTTTTAAAACATAAAACTTGTGTGTGTTGTTCACTTGAGCATATCAACTATTCTTATCATTACACATGGATCTAAACACACTAAACTAAAACTAGGATACCTAAGTCTTCTTGACGATCTTCAATCTTCAAGCCGGCTTGGTCCCAAACGTGATCCACCTAGTGCAAAGGTATGATCTTGATGCTCGGACACGGAAATCACCAAGTGAAGGCTTCCAAACTCCTCTTTTTGAAGCAATCACCAACTAATATCTTGTTACATGATCTGAAACTAAAATCACAAGATTATTAGTAAACATAACTACATGAGTTAATTATCATCAAAACTAGAGAGGAAGACCTCCGGGCCAACAATCATTTGACCGCCATAGAAACTGAAGTATCAGAAGAAACAGAACAGAGAGTGGAGCCCTATATTTGGAACGAGGACCCTGGAGGTGTCGCCTGTGACCACTATCCCCGTTTTATCATGTCTTTCATTATCATATCCATCCTATCATGATATTCCCATTAACCCTATTTTCTTCTATGTTCATCTCCTTCCTTATAGAAATTTCGAGGACGAAATTTTTGCTAGTTAGGTAGATTGTAATACCCTGTTCTTAGGATACGTACCCAGTACGTATCCTTAATTCTTTGACCGTTTTGTTTCGGTTTTATTCTAGTATTTGTATTTAAGTTGTGATTGCTTATGATTTTGGGTATCGGATCAGGATTCTCAGCCTTAAAGTCAGCCCTAACCCGGACCGGAAACCCGATACCAGCCTGCTGCCCTATTTGACCTTTTTGGCAGTCCAATATGACCAGTTTTAATTTCAGACAATGTTTTCTAATATTTTAGATTTTCATGATTTTCTAGAATTTTTCAGAATTATTTTACAAAATCTCCAAAATCAGAGTCGGTCGGCATCGCTGACTGATTCCCGGATTTATAGTTTTCAAATGAGATTGAATTTTTAAAAATGGCTTTCACATTATTTCTTAGAATTTCATTTTTACTAAATACATTTTTGAGATTTTTCTAAATTTATCAAAATTTGACCGATTCTGGTATCGGCCGGTATCGCCGAAAGATTCTAGAATTTTTAATTTTAAAACTACATTGAATTTCTCGAATCCGATTTCACCGGACATCTTAAATTTTTCGGAACGTTTCTGAAACAGTCGAATCTTCACTGTATTAAAATAATAATATTATTTATCGACATTTTTTTCTTACTTTTTCCTTCTCTACTCCCCTACTTCATACTCCCAGCTATTATAATAAATTAATTAGATGATAATAAAAATTTGTATTATTTTCTTTTCTTTTTCCTTATTTTTTTCCTTTTTTCTTATTTTTCTTTCTTTTTCTTCTTTTCTTTTCATCCCCCACACTCCACCTCCATGCCCTGTGCGCCCACTCCCGTAGCCGCAGCCAAGAGCAGGGCATGATGGGCTAAGCAGCCCATCTCCCTCCATCCCTTTCATTATCACATGTTTCTCCTCCTTCTCCATTTATACCCTTCCTTCTCCTTCCCTTCTAATTTCATTATTCAATCTCCTTCAAACTAAACCCAACTCCCTTCATCTTCACCACCGCCGCCTCCACCATCACCACCGTCACGGCCGGCCCCTAGGCCGGCCAACCATTCCCCCACGCCCCCTCTCCACTCCACCATCTCCTTCAACCTCCACCAACTCCTCACCATCTCCAACTTCATTTAAACTCATCACTACCACTTCATCTTCTTCCCCAAAATTTCCCACCAAATCACCTCCTCCTCCACTTCTAACCTCTCAATCATCACCTCCTCCTCCTCCTCTAACTTCCCATCATCTCCAACAACCACCACTACCACCATAACTACCACCACCACCAACCACCACCTACCACCTCCACCAACAACATCAACCAAACAACCACCACCTCCCCCCCCCCCCCCGGCTAAGCCGCACGCCCCCCCCCGGCGGCACCGCCGCCGGCGCTGGCGCTGGCCACCCCCCCCACTTCCCTCCGTTTCCTTTTTTCTTTCTTTCCTTCTTTATTTCTTTCTTTCTTTTCTTTTCTTTTTCTTTCCATAAATAAACTCACATTTTCTCATTCCTTAAAATACCCTCCACCTCACCCCCAAATTACTTCTCTATAATTACAATCAATACCCCTCCCCTTTTAATTCCTATTCCTTTTCTAAAAATACCCTATATTCTCTCTCTCCTCTCTCTCTCCTCTCTCTTATTCCCTCTCAAATATATTTATAATATATATGTATATATTTTAATATATAGTATGGGCTAGTGGCTCACTCGCACAGGTTCGCAGACTTCTCGAATTTTATCCCGGTATTTCATTCTGGTATTAGGCAAGTACATTTCTTACTTTATTACCATCATTTCATGTCTAATAATTATTATCTTATTTTTAATATATGACGTCTCTTTATGCAAGTTGGTATATGTTATATAAATGATTTTTAAAATTATCATGTTTTATAAATAGTTGCCGGCCGTTATTATACCTTGTCGAACCGGTATTATACCGGGTATGCCTAAATCTGTTCCCGCTTCACTCGGCTTCGCATGGCTAATAAATAGATAAATTTATTATAATTAGAAATAATGTTGTGAAGAGTTTGATATGTTTATGTCGTTCTCCTGTACCATGTCACGTGACCGATTGATACCTAGTATTTGATGTTGTGACTCTCACTGACATATTGGTTACCTGATCCTGATATGTATACACCATGCTATACTTATTATTTGGTATCTGATACCGGTACTTGCCATGTTATGCTTATTACTTGATATCTGATACCGGTACTTGCTATGTTATACTTATTATTTGATATACCGGTACTTACCATGCTATGCTTATTACTTGATATCTGATACCGGTACTTGCCATGCTATACTTATTATTTGATATCTGATATCGGTACTTGTCATGCTATGCTTATTACTTGATATCTGATACCGGTACTTGCCATGCTATACTTATTATTTGATATCTGATACCGGTACTTGCCATGCTATACTTATTACTTGATATCTGACATCTGGTACTTACCATGCTATACTTATCACCTGATACCTGACGCCTGATATTGTGGCACCTGTGTTATAATGCATATTCATGACTATTACTTTTACGTGGGACTTGGCATGATTATTATACTGTTACCAGATATTGGGTACTCCTGAACTCCTATACTCCTGAACTCCTGTATTCCTGAACACCTAAAAAAGGGTGACTCCTGATATCATACTCATGATATTATACTCCTGTCAATTCCCTAGTTAGATAATCATGGTTATACTGTATACACTTGTGGATATTATCTTTGGGCAATTCATATATGTATAATAAAAATACTCTACTTACACTAGGGTGGGGGAAACTGATGGAAACCGATATGATGTTGTATTTATAATGGTGATATTTCTGAAGTGTAGTGTGAGGCGCGTAATGATAAGTCTCCGGAAGCAGTAGCCTGAATCTGAGGTGTCGTGTGGGGCGCGTAATGATAAGTCCTCGGAAGTAGTAGCCTGTACTCCTGAGCCTAGTCCCTGGCAGCAACGGGACCCACTATAAATATGAGCTATAAGATTTATTAGTTTCTAAATAATAACTCGTCTTATTCATAAGTGGATATATGTGTACCAGTAGTACATACTTAAGCATATGAATCGGATGAAAAACATAAAACAACCAAACAGTAATAGTGTTAGGAACGTGTGATATTTGGTCTCTCCTTTGTTCGGGTTTTGGTACTCACATATCAGACCCGGGTAAGCTCTACAGAATGTGAACTCTAGTATGGACTATCAGTGATGTGAGGCGCTGATAGGGAGGCGATTGAAATATCAAACGATACTGATTATTATTATTGGATACATTAAAATGCAACACATTTATATTCCAGTTATAGTGTTATGTCCTAAGTTGACACCTTACTTTATGACATATGATGATTACTACTGACACACTATAATTTTGTTACTCTTAGGGCAACTCAAGTTGTATAAACTCAGACGATGACGACATGAGATATGTGGTATATAGATGAGGGTTTCCTTGTTTGGATTATCCCCTTGACGTTTCAGTTCTGTGAATCCATAAATCTAAGCTTATACAACTAGTTTTATCATACTTGTATTTATCGCATGTTTAACTTATTTACCGCATATACCTATGCTCTTCATACTGCCTTCTATGTATGTTTTTAGTTTCAGATTCATCGATATATATGATTTACTGTCGCTCCTTTAATTTTCCTTATGTTATTTGTTATTACTTATACCTGCATACTTGGACCACATCACTTGATCATGTACACATGTATCTGTTTGCATGCCATTTGGCTTTATTATATGTACTCGCAGGGTTGCGTCTGACAACCCTGAATTTTCATGTTCAGATCCTAGAGACCAGACCTTAGTGACCTTGCTGTAGCTGATCAGTGTACGCAGCGGATCCTTCCGTGATGATCGGAGTGCAGCAGAAGCTTGGATCATCGTTGCAGCTCTTTCTCCCAGTTCCTTTCCTATTTGGTTCTCGAGATCCCTCTTGTTGCTCGTGAGCAACTTTCAGCTTCTGTATATCTCTCCATGTATTGTACTCTTATATTTTCTGGTGATGTAATATTCCTGTAATATTGTATCACTCTTTGTGATAACCATGTACTTGTACTTTTCTATTGGAATGTATATTACCACTGTCTTTCGCACTCTGATTCTTACCTGTACTGATGCTTAGAGTATATACGTAAGGGTATCTCTGACCTGCGTATATACGTCGCAGTGACGTCTCCGTACCCGCGGGATCGAGGCTTCACACCTACATTCTCTCAGCAGGTGAAGATTCAGAAGACCAAAGAGATATCACAGCAGGTGAAAAGTGATGCTACTTCACTATCTCTAAAAAGGTTAGTATTTTTGGAGATCATACCCATGGTGACACAGGGTAGTGATCATGTAGCCGAGCGGGATGCTGATGATGATGAGGATCAATGACAGGTTATGGGTGATGTCCATGAATCCGTTGCAGTTGGAAGACCCAGAAGAAATCCACGCAAACCTAGTTGGCTCACTGTAGATATGATTGTGGCCTATGCTCTCCCAGTTGTCGAAAAAGTGATCCCATCTATATATAGGGAAGCTGAAATCAGTTCAGACACTAAGATGTGGAAGGAAGGGTGTAATAAAAGAAGAGATGAGGTCTCTACACAAGAACGACACTTGGGAACTGACAGAGTTGCTTAAGGGAAAGAAGGCAATTGACTGTAAATGGGTATATGCAAAGAAACAGGGATCTCTCAAGAAAGATCTTGTACGTTATAGAGCCAAGTTGGTGGTGAAAGGCTATGCACAATTGATTACAATGATGTATTTTTCCCTGTTGTAAAGCACTCGTCCATTCGAATTTTACTGGCACTGGTAGCACAATAGAGTTGGACCTTAACCAGTTCGATGTGAAGACCGCCTTTCTCCATGGCGATCTTGATGAGGAGATCTATATGTCTCAGCCGATGGGGTTCAAAACTGCAGGCAAGGAGAATATAGTATGCAAGCTGAAGAAATCGCTAGATGGATTGAAGCAATCTCCTAAATAGTGGTTCAAGCGTTTCGAAAACTTCATCAGAGGAAAAAGGTATACACGCAGCCAATGATCCAAGTGTGTATTACAACAAGATACCTGGAGGAAGGTACATCTATCTACTATTATATGTAGATGATATGCTTATCGCTTCTTAAAGCATACTCGCAATTGATAAATTGAAGAAAGACTTGTCTTCTGAGTTCGAGATGAAGGATCTTGGAGAAGCAAAGAAGGTGCTAGACAGGGAGATTGAACGTGACCGAAGGAGTAACAAGGTGAGCTTAACACAAAAGAGGTATTTACAAAAGGTACTTTAGAGGTACAACATCGACTGTGATACAAAATCTGTAAGTACACCACTGGCTCCTCATTTGAAGTTAAAAGCCACTATGTCTCCAACTACTATTGAAGAACGTCAGTACATGACTCCCATGCCATATGCCAGCGTAGTTGGTAGTTTAATGTATGCAATGGTGTGTACAAGACCAGATTTGTCACAAGCTATCTTCATGATCAGCAGATATATACATGATCCTAGAAAGGGTTATTGGAAGGCAGTAAAGTGGGTTCTACGGTACATTAAGGGTACTATAGACATTGGATTGGTATTCGAAAAGGATTCCACTGGTAAACATGAGTGCATCAGATATCTTGACTCCAACTATGCAGGGGACCTTGACAAACACCGGCCTACAACAGGGTACGTGTTTACATTAGCCTAGGTACCGGTGAGTTGGCGCTCTATTCTACAGTCTACGTTACATTTTCTACTACAGAGGTCGAGTACATGGCCATGACGGAGGCTATGAAGGAGGCAATATGGCCTCAAAGATTGCTCGATGATTTGGGAATTGAACAAGATCTGTTGAAGATCAATTATGATAGCATGAGTGATATCTATTTGACGAAGAACCAGGTGTATCATGCAAGGACGAAGTACATAGACGTCAGGTTCCACTTTGATAGGGAGATTCTTGATGAAAACGATATTGACTTACTGAAAATTCACACAAAGGAGAATCCCACAGATATGCTTACCAAGGTGGTGTCGGGAGTGAATTTTACACATTGTAAAGAGTTGCTCTATATCCTTCCAGTTGCTTGAGCTCGGTGAAGCTCGTTTGGATGAACTATAGATGACTTGATCCCTTAGGCAAGGTACATAGGCAGCTACACTGGTTCAGCCACTTTTCAGTCGACAGGTATTATGATGAGTTCGGCTCAGATTTGAGAAATCTTCACCGAGGTAGAGAATTATAGGGAGAGATGAGATAAAAAGTTATGATGGAGTTTTTTAAATTCATCAGAAAAAATAGTGCAGAGATCGGAAGTCAAAACGGAGCGAGAACGCGTCAATTGCAGGCCAGCAACAGGGTCGGCCGATCGCTCGATCGACCGGTGTGGATAAACGTGCACAGGGCAGCTCAGTTGACTGCCCGGTCGACCGTAGCAGGAGAACGGTCGACCGACTGGCACAAGAAAGTCTCGATTAGACACGATTTCTATTTACATATTTAGAATCCTCAATATGAATAGGATCATGCAAGATCTTATCATGAAATTTATTTCCTTTACATGACTAATCTTGAAAAATCATCATTGAGTCATTATGGTCAATACCTATGTCCAACAAAAGAATGTGACTTGGTGTAATGGTTGACTTGGGTTCAAAAGTAATAGATTCAGGAACCATTACTAACTTGAAAAAATCAACTTTGACTGACCGGTCAACCGGGTGCTTGGGTCGGTCGACCGCCCGGTCAACCGACAGGCGTATCTGTGCGGATATGTTTCTCCTTTCAAGATTCAGACTTCGTTTCTGAATTGAAACGAATTCAATTGGGGTTTCCTAAACTTATAAGTTTCTTTGACTATAAATAAAGGGGCAGAACCCCTTGAATTGTATGCAGGTACAAATTGTATTGGTTGTTGAATCAATAAAATCACTCTCTCCCTTGCCACGAGGACGTAACCAAATTACCTAATCTCGTTAAATATTGTGTTTGTTTTCTTTCTTGTTTCTTATTTTTTTTATTCTTGGGATACTTCTCTACTGCATTTATTGGGTCCTCACTGGTTATTGCCTCGCACGTAACAGAAGATGCTTATTTGCTTGAGGGCAAATTGGAAGACAGTGAAACAGTATGCTAGCTGGTGCGAGATCAAACAATGAGTTGTGATCTTAAGCGACTGTAATTGTTATGTTCGACACCTTCTTTACTTCTCGAGTCATAAAAAGAGGGTATCTGATTTGTCTTTTTTTTTTTTGCGACTGTAATTGTTATGTTCGAACACCTTCCTTACTTCTCGAGTCATAAAAAGAGGGTATCTGATTTGTTTTTTTTTTCCCTCTTGGCGAAGGATGAAGCCATTATGCTCGACATTATAAAGTTTATTTCTTCTTTGAGAAAAAAAAGATATAAAGAAACCAAAATGAACTTTATTAAAAGTAATGACACTGGATTATTAAACTCATGGAGCCGACATCTTGAGCTATTAAGTTAACAGTACCATGATGATTCTGAGAATCATCTGATCTCATCTCTATCTTTCAGAGTCCCATGCATCCAGCTAGCTAGCTAGCAAGCTAAGCCAACCATGCAAGCAACCCAAACATAGCACCAAAAGCTACAACCATTCAAGCCTCCACACTCTCTAATTCCCTACTTGCATTAGATTAATCAAAAACTAATCCATATTTAAATCAACTTACTCACATGGATCACACCCATCTCCAATCAAATGATTCTATTCCTCTTTAAAAATATATATTTTTTAAGGTGGAATCATAAATTTTTAAGGTTAGGGGGTCCTAAACAATTCATTAATTAATATTTAAAAAGATTAAAGAGCTAGAGACTAGAGGGAAAGCGCTGGTAAAGATTCTGATTCTCAAGAACCGCACAGGTCCAGATTGTATCTTCTGTTCTGAGGCCCACTCTTTGTGATTGGATCCCTATGAGTTAGGGATGGGACCCAGTGTAAGAAAGTTATGTGGGCCCCTTTAAGGGGTGAGGGCGAGGGTGTGATTTATGTGTAGGCTCTCCCCCACTCGTGGGCGGTGCGGGCCCAGTGGAGGCTCAATTATATGAGGAGGGGACCAGCAAAGCGGACTGGTTTGCATTTAGTTTGGGCAGAGAGAGAGAGACAGTGATAATGGGTCGCGGTCGCCAAAAAGAGGACTGTTACGTTGCAGGCCCGCAGCCCGCATGAGATTTATCCATTTGCGGATGGAAATTAGGAATTTTATTTTTATTATTATTTATTATTATTTTTTATTTTGTTTGGGGTGGGGTTATTTTCATGAAAACAGTGTGCACTGTGCTCGTGTCCCGTGTTTTTCTTTTCTTTTTTTTTTTTTTTTTTTTGACAGTAACACAATCACAGCCGGTAGCTGTTAAATAATTAATATCAATCTGAGATAAGTCAAACCGATAAAGCTCATCTCGTAAAGAGTTGTGTATAGTAAAGTTTGGGAGGAGGGAAGAAAAATGCAGGTTATGAGATAACTGTTGGACTTGAGCAGTGAGTTGATGAAAGCACTTCCTCTTCCTTCTTACAGTAGAAACATGCTGGGGTTACCTCTAACATATCACGAAGAATTTGTTTCTGTATTTCTTTATGGAGGTTTTTTTTTTTTTTTGAGAATATATGGAGAATTTGTTTTATGGGTTTTCAATCGAGTTCAGTTCTTAGGTAAAATAATTGGCCAAGATGTTAATAGACCATCAAATTTTATCATATACTTTGGTCAAATTTTTATTTGTCCATATTAGCACATGGTATTATTTTTTATTTATTGTCAGAGAGAATTTTCTGATTATATTGAATTAATCTGGTGTATAATATATCCATATATATACACACACAAATATCGGATTAAGTTCTTAATAGGAACAAGAATACAAAAACAGCAATATATATAAATACTAAAAAGAAAATATAGTATCTTTATTAGTTTTATTAAATTTTATTTTCAAAGTACTATATGTCTCATCAACTTGGCGAGTTGGTGTAACAGGACATGCATGCTATGAGCCTGCGACAACAATGGGCATGAGGAGGTGCAGTTTAAGTTAGCTTGTTCTCTCGGAGCAGCTCAACGAAGGGGATAGTTGATGATGATTTTGAGGAAGGAGACAAAGGGGGTGGGGATGATGAGAGAGAGGAAAGAGACTGGAGTGAGATGAGACGGTGGAAATTGGTTCTGCTTGTTTCAGTTCAGAGAGGACAAGCTTCGGTGGGTCATGGACACTCATCCCCTGACACCCACTCACCCACCCCAACCCTCGGGGGGCCACATCCCTCCCCTCAACCGTCCAATGTGCCCAACACCTCCTTTCGTGGCTGTCTAATTCAAAATATTAGCGACTTAATTATACAACTTAACACCCACTAATCAACCTTCACAGTTCATTGTATCTTAATCATTTCGTACTTCGTCGATTCTTTTGGAGACCGAGAGACAAGTGACCGTCAAATCGATAGCTACCACGTTTAATTCTCAGGTTGGAGAGAAAAATGATTGTCAAATTAACATTTTGTGAAAATTAGATAAGTGGACTCAAGAAAAGGTGCAGATAATTGTGTATTTTTGTCCGATACGCTTAATTTGCTCACACAGTTGTTATTCTCGTATAAAGAAGGGATTTTGAAATCTCAAATGTAAATTGTATGAATGGATTGTAATGCGAATGATGAAGATTTTGAGAGTTATATGTTACTGAAAAAAATAAAATATATAATATATTTGATCGGAATCATAATGTATAAGCTATTAAAAACATATTCATTTATTTTATTACGGTCATATATTAGTTATCTGTATTATGCTCAATATTGCGATGAGTTTCAATTTTGAAAACATATATCTTTTAGTCTACTTGTATTCCAAAAAAAATACAAGAATAGTAAGCTTAGCATTTCTTTTGTAACTATTACAGCTTCACAGCTAATTGAATTGCTAAAATTCAATAGTCTCCCAGTTGTCAAAAGATAATAGAGAGATCGTTCGTTGCATATGAGTGGCTGAGATTTTTCAAAAAAAAAATGTATATGGAAACAATACGAGCTGAGATTATACGTGGCAATATGTAAAAATCTGTGGGTTCCATTTACACGTATCATTCACGTGACGTGCACCAAGGGAGAGCCGTTAGATCACCCAGTTTTCTAGCCTTAGGCCCCGCTCACGTGGCCGCGGGTCCCACCTCACTGGAATTTAGATTTCAAGCGGGAAGGACCCACCTCTTAATCCGACGTGGATACCTCCTTGTTTGAGAGTCCGAATTGGTCAGTGGTCACCCATAACCATTGTATGAAACTTTACCGAAATTCGAGTGAAATGCTACCCAAATGAAACTCGGCGTGACGCCATAAATACAGTCGCAGAGCTCCCTTAGCTCGTGTGATTTTTATCAGCCCAATGTTTTGGGAAAATTCTCTCTAGATCCTCGAAGCCGCTACTCTCAGTGCAAAATCCCCGTCCCTGTGCCACCTCAGCATTCCCGGCCGCGAAATCGACTACAGGCCGATGGCAAAGGGCCGGAAGCAGCACGGTTCGGCCGACCGCCACGACCGCCTCCTCGGAACCTACGGGCACGGCAACGGGCACGTGCCGAGCACGGACCAGCCGGACCTCGGGGAGGATGACGTGTGGCTGACGTCATACACCAGCCAAGCAGTCCCCAACGGTTCCTGGACCGATCCCGAACCGGGCCACGTTAACTCGGACTCATTGAACCGTACCCCCTATTGGGCCCACGACGACCGCCACCGCCATGTCGGCGGGCTCTCATTGGCTTTCGATAAGCGGTGCCGTGCGGGTCCCACTGTGATCCATCAGTACCGCAACGTGGACAGCCCCAACCACCGCCACGTGGCAGCGACATCTGCTCCGATGAACGTGCCGAGTTGGTCCAAAATGGTCCGAGTCGATAGCGACTCGATGAATGGTTCGGTTGAGCTGGACCGGGACGAGTCGGAGTGGCTCCCACCGCACGAGTACTTAGCGCGGGAGCATGGCACGAGCGTAACAACCTCAGTGTTCGAAGGGGTCGGGCGGACACTCAAGGGCCGGGACATGAGCAGGGTTCGGGACGCGGTCTGGAGTAAAACCGGGTTCTTCGGTTGACCCGGACCGGATTGCCGCTTCTTGATTCTTAAAAATTCAAGTAAAAAACCAAAAAAAAAAAAAAAAAATTGATGAGAACTTAGTTATTGAAAATGTTATTATCATGGCATGCATATGTAAATTGCGGCAGTTCAGTTGGCAGCCAGATTGGCTTAATTAAAAGGGTATGTTTCTATAACTTTAGTTATAAGTGAAGTGTGACATTTTTAATTGTTTTTGGCTTTGTCTTCATCTAGGAGAGCCGTAAGCAATTCTTTCTCCATGTCACGCAATTTGGCAGTTGAGACTGTTGGGTACAACAAGAGAGCATCAGTACAAAAAATTCCTTTGGACTGGCCTAAAAACACTAGGGCCCATGACCAAGTCAAAAATTTCACTTGAGCCTCAAAATTGACATCCAACTTAATATTGAGATGACAATGTACGCAAGTCAAGATGGCCAAGACTGTGCTTTGTCTCTATTAATCTCATAGCACAGTGCATGTATACTGCACATGCTTCATTATCAAA
Source organism: Agave tequilana (assembly GCA_038442645.1). Lineage (NCBI taxonomy): Eukaryota > Viridiplantae > Streptophyta > Magnoliopsida > Asparagales > Asparagaceae > Agave > Agave tequilana. The sequence continues at coordinate 3,358 of JAVJIF010024108.1, read as the reverse complement.
CATTTCTACACCTATGTGTATACATAACAATGTGATGTGTCGGAGAACAGATCTAAAATTCAAGAATGGACCACTATGTACACGCCGACGGACTCTTCGACCCTCACCCGTTTCTGTCTGCTCTACATTTCTCATCATCTGACTTCGATAGTGTTGCTTGTGCTCAAGAGATCTTAGAATATGATCGTTTGATCAAGTTTCATGTCCTGTATGCTTGTGTTCCTAATATGGAATGGAATTCCCACAACCTGGGAATGGGATCGCAAATGTAAATAATATTTTCCCAATATTTTTCAAGAACTTGCAACTGTTTGCAAACATTTCTATGATCACATGATTGTGGTTAGTTTTCTAAGAGAGTCTACTTGTATTTGACTACCGACTAATAGCTGTGCAAGCACTTTTGTTCTCCTTCAGAGCCAACCGGTGGTGAGCGGCGGAGGGAATATTGACGTGGCAAGCAATTATTGTGGGACCCGCAAGTGGGCAGGAGTGGGTCCCACCTCCGAGAGCCATGAGTGGCAGTTTTTAAGCTCAAGGTCACAAGAAGACAGACGAGTGGGTCCCAGGCCAAAGGGATGTCCATCCAAAAAAAAATTAATAAATATTATTTCATTTAAAGAAAGGATTCCCTGTCACTACCTTTTTCCTGAAAGGGACTCGCATCCAGGCCAACTGGCTTTATCTAATCTTAGCAGCCGGTGAAAAAAAAAAAAATTGAAAATGAAATAAAAGAAGATGATATTTCTCAGAAGTTAGCTAGCGACTCTCTCTCTCTTTTTGAGTGATGGAATCCAATTAGGTCTCTTTCTGGTTTCCTTTTGGATTGTTTTTCTTTTTGGCTTCCACAGTTTGAAACATTGGGTAGGTCTTTCCTGTGGGTGGTATGCGTATTGGAGACCTCATCATAAGTGTCACACAAGTGACCTTGCTTTTCTTGGATCTTTTGTTTATGCATTCCCCCCTTTTTTTTTAATCATTGAAAGCATTTAAAATTTGCATTTTGGAATTTAAAAAAAATTAATGACCGATACTATATTTAGCAGCAAAAAGTTAACGTAACTAGAATAGAAATCAAATTCTAGCTTTAAGAAGCAGAGTAAGCGAGAATGAGTTGGCCACGTCAATTTTCATTAACAATTAACAATAATTAGCAATAGTGAGTAATTTTTCCTTGTGACTCTTTTAACTTTTTCTCAAAGAAAAAAAATATATGTTTTCTAACAAATTCAAGCTTCACCCCGTCATTTTAAACTGTTCAGCAAGAATCGTTGAAAGTAAATCTTTTAACTCTTGCCACTTTTTTTTTACAAGCAAAACAAAATAGTTATACTCAAGCGAATAGTCTACACACAACACCATGTAACTTTTTTTTTTATCAATTCTTGGATTAACAAGGTGTCTATGAAGATGTGATAACTTTCTATTTTTTCTACTCTATCGAATCAGAAGACGAGGGTTCTCAAACCGTTGGTTTTATTATCGTAAGTTGAAAGTTAATTGGCTAATATAGGCTAAATCATGTAGGTAACTGAAGGATTTGGATAACCATCTCAAAAGACTAGCCTTCTAGGTAAACCCGACCCCGATACCAGACCGTCGGTTCCCGGTATCAGAATCAGAACCGGACCGGGTCCGTTTCTAAATCCGATTCTTGTTCGCTTTTTTAACACTAAATACACTAGAGACTATTAATAAATATTTATAACTAAAACTTTTAATCTATTCTCTATTAGCTCAGCTGATTAGAGCATTGTGCTACGAATTTGAGGTTCCTGGGTTCAAACCAACAAGGTTAAAAAGATTTTTTTTTTATAATCAGGCCTAGAACTAGCGCCTGGGCCTGGGACCTAGACTACTGGCCTGGCCTCGGCCTAGGCTGGCAGGCCAGGACCCCAACAAAAAAAAAACCCGATTAAGAACAGGAAGCCACCGATTAAAAACTAGATCCGTTGATTCGCTGTTCTGAACATCTCAAACCGGAATCGGATCAGCCGGGCCCCAGTTCCGATTCGGTTCGAAATCGGGCAAAACTGGTTCCGATTCCAGTTTTCCCGGCCCAGTTTCGGATTGAACTGCTGGGCGAAATCCATGGTCGGGCCTACTTCTAAGTAGAGTTGCCCAAATCCTTATATATCCAAGACTATCCCCATGTCTAGCCTATATAGAACAATTTGTTCAACCCAAATCCCAATAAATAAGGAAACCAAGGTAGTAGTACAATCACTAAGGATCAAAAATAAGAATAAGGAGTTGAAGACTGAAGCAAATCTCGCAAGAGTGATCAATATCCAACCGGATAGTACGTCACAGGTGGGTGGATTGGACTCTGACTCAACGATATTTTCTTTCTCAGTCACTACTCCTACTATTGGTTACTCAGGTGATTCTGAGTGGATGTTAGATACAAGAGCTATCGATCAAGTGTGTCCCAACAGGGATTAGTTTTCTACATTGGAGAAGCTAGATAAATGTTCAGTTGTCATGGGTGATGATCGTCCACAAAAACAAAAAGAACAGGTACGGTCCGTATCAAGATGTTTGATGTGATGGTGCGAGAATTGAAGGAAGTGATGTAAGTACCTCAACTGAAAAGAAATCTTATCTCTGTTGGTGCCTTGGAAGTATTGGGTCTTGAAGGATCTATTAGAGATGGTGTTCTCAAGACGACTAGAGGCTCGATGGTTATTTTAAAGGGCGTCTGACGCAATAACTATACTACTTGACGGGTAGCATGGTTACAGAGTAAATGACGACTTCTACAAATTTAGATAATGATTGAACTCGATTTTGACATATAAGGCTCAGGCATACAGGGAAAAGAATTTTGTAAACTCTTGCAAAACAAGGTTTATTTAAAGGTGTCAACCTGCAAATTAAATTTTTGTGAACATTGCATCATCGAAAAGAAGACCAAAATGAAATTTGGCACCGCGACTCATTGCACTGAGGGAATTCTGGAATATGTTCATACAAATATTTGGAGTTCTACCAAGACGGGATCTATTGGAGGTAACCGCTATTTTATGTCTTTTATACATGATTATTTTATACATGATTACGCTAGACGATGTTTAGTATATACCATGAAGTACAAAAGGAAATCCTGAAGTTGTTTGTGGAGTGAAAGAAGAACATGGAGAAGAGCACGAAAAGAAAGATCAAGGTACTTCATTCAGACAATGGAGGAGAGTATACAAGAGATCATTTCCCACAGTTATGTCATGATGAGGACATAAAAGGACACTTCACAGTAAAAGAAACACCGCAACAAAATAGAGTGGCTGAAATGATGAACATGACCTTGTTAGAGAAGGTCTGATGCATGTTATCTAAGGCCAATGTATTAAAATATTTT